>JASFDH010002261.1:0-11464 GCA_036937195.1 Nidularia pulvinata | reverse complement strand
CACAAGGTCAGCGTGAGCGGAGAAGGCAAAGATGGCTGCCCAGTAAATTATATATGGCCCGACCCCAAAGTGCTAGTGCTACCCAACAGACCAACAAAACTTGTTGGCTCCCCAAATTTTAAGCAGCACGTGATCGACGCGTACATCGGAAGGCCTGGAAGGTGTCTTCAGCAAATTGCCGACGCTGTCGACGGGATTTGATGTGGCGGTGATGAAGGGCACTATGAGGGCGCTTAGCCTCACTTAGTGCGATGATGACAGACTGGGGCTTTTTTGGACGATAGAACGCAGCGGATATGTCGATAGAGGCTAGAATTGAGAGAAGACGACTTTGTACTAAATTTCTAAGTAATGCTGTATACCCCTCCCGACGAATTCAAAATAGCCTATGCTAAGAACCTCTCCAGCATATGACCTTAAGACTTATCAAGCACAGCGCCGACCCAAATCACAATACCATCCATCGCGCGTTAGTGAATTCGCAGCTCATATGTACAACCCCGCGCGTACGCGTACTCTATGTATGTATGTAAAACTAAAAATGCAACTAAGTAAGTGTACCGAATCCATCTAATGTGATATATCCTTGTCCTCTACCCTGCATGAGCATTGACGCGGGAGCCCTGGTGCTCGAGACGCAGTGCACACCTTGGGGCATATGTCATCCCCGACCCCACCCCGACCCCGGAATGTGTAATCCGCAGACACATATTCGCTCACCTGCCGTACACGCAGCTTCTTCCTATTCATTGATCATATCATCTTTCCCCAGGCAAAGGACCAAGCGGACACGCCCTCCCTGCTACGCCCTGCGTTCTCCCCTCCCTACCGTGTTATCTTCTCCTTAATTTACTTCCACCCCAGTCCAAAATCCCCAACACACCTACCCACCCCCCCTCACCTCTCTCTCCACCTCCCCAATCTCCTGCACCCCCTCCCTAAAAAACACAACATTATACTCCACCAGCCCCCTCCGCCGCTCATACACCCCCGTCGGCAACAGCGCAAGCAACGCCAGCTGTGGCGTGATCAAGTGATACGTGAGCGTCATGCCGGGCGAGGGGGCGGCGTGCAGCTGTGTCGCTGCGGAGGGGTAGAAGAGATCTTTCTGCCTGCGCTTGGGTTTTGGTGCGTGGGAGGGAGAGGTGGGGGATGGGGACGGAAGGGGGGAGAGGGAATGGGGAGAAGAGGAGGTGGGGAGGGAGACGGGCGGTGTCGTGGGAGAGGGCGTGGCTGAGGTAGGGGGGAGGAGCGAGGTAGCGGTAGGCGGGGGCGTGAGGGGGAGAGGTTGCCGGTGTCTTTGAGGAGAGGCCGTTATTGACCTGAATATAATTTTCATGAATTTCGAGGTAGGTGGGTAGTGACAAAAAGAATAGAGGCGCACTTGTATAACGGCCCGAAGGCATTAAGCATGGCGAGGTAGTCGCAGCAGAGGTTGTGCGTCGCAGAGTCGACGGGGGATGCGTCAGTTGCGACGTAGAGGCGGGACTTGATATCGAAGAGGAAGGCTTTGGAGGATTGGGAGTTCTGTATAGTGCCGTTTTTGAGCGTCATGCATGGGTTATTGGAATGTAGAGAAGAGTATAGAGAAGATAGCAATGGAATGGTGAGAAGAGGAAGGCGAATGGAGAGAGGAAAAAGACGGATGAAAAGAAGCAAAAGAAGAAAAGAAAGACGAGAAGAGATAAGAAAAGACGAATAGAGAAAATCAACAGAAGAAAATACGAATACAGAAGAAAAATCCAAATTAGCCCAAGCAGACATACCGCGCAAAACACATTCATCAGCTCCTCCAAATACGGCAGCGAATCAATCAGCTTATGCAGCACCCTCGAAAACGCCTCGTGCAGCGAATGGTCATACACCGACGTCAGATGGAAACTCAGCTGCATCTGCTCGTAGTCAGGGCTCATATCCAGTAGACGGTCCGACACGCGCTCGTGGATCTGGCGGAAGTTCTCTTTACACGTAATTGCAGGACGTCAGAATCAAATTATATTAGGGCGATAATGTATAAGGCAGGCGCACCAATCTTGTCGTCCTCCTGTAGCTTCTCTGCCTTGTGCACGAAGACCTCGAGGCTGATGTTCGGGTTGTCGTGGTACGCAGCGACGATGAAGTCGACGAGTTTCGATATCGGTTGGTTGTAAAGATCCTTCAAAATTCACAAAAATAGATGGGCCTTCATTCCTCGCAGCGCATCAAATGTAAAGGCAGCGCACCCGTATGTCTATCACGAAAATCATCGTCGAGAACTCCGACAGGGGCGCGCCGAGGGTGTCGACGGTGATGTTCCCGGGGCAGTCCCATATTTCCAACGGAATAACTGTGCTGGTGCGGGAGGGGATAAATATAAACACCTAATCTCGCACACAGAAAACACACTCGATTTGGTGCTTCACGATGCGCATCGTGGTCTCGAGGTAGAACGTCTGCTTCGGCGGGAGATCGTTGAACAGCACCTGCTGGATGGACGTCTTACCTGACCTGCACAGTGTGGAATCTCAGTCAGTGTGCAATTCACCCACGGGAGGAACAGACGTACCTGCGGAGGCCGAGCAGCAGGATCTTTGTCCGCGCGACGGGATCGGCGGGGGTCGCGCTCCCATTCCCATTCGCAGCGCTGGGTGAGGTGCCATTGCGGTTGAGGGGAGACGAGGAGGACGTGGCAGCGTACGAGCGAACGGGAGCCATAATGGTGGAGCAACGCGGAGAGCGTCTGCGGCGTCGTCGTATCTCAGTGACTCGAGGCGAATGTCGTAACTGCTATCTCGTGCAGCACGAAAGGCGCCTTCACCACGTGATGTAGCTGGAGAACTCACCTTAACGCCGGAAGCCTTGGCGGGCGCCTGAGCTTGCGCGCCATCCCGCCGGGCCAAGTGACGCACGTTCGATCCAGCTTCGATTGTTGATTCGCAGTGGACTAGAGGCAGATCCCGCAATATCATATCTGCAGCATCATATCTCCCCACTGCTTTATGTTTTAACAACATACCCTCTTCTCGTCGCACTTCTTTGCCTACTCGCGCCCTTTTCTTTCGACTTCCACCATGAAGTTCGGTACGAAGATCAGCGTGCGTTTTTACCCCCCTGCACGCTGCAGCCTGCACTGACGTGACGTATTAGAACGATCTCTACAACGAATGGCGCCCCTTCTACCTCGACTACAACCTCTTGAAGCGCGAGCTCAAGGTGCGCCCTGCTCCTGTCCCCCCTTTTCTTCTACGTCTTCTCGGGTTTTGGCTAACGCATCTCGATCCTGCTAGAATAGGACCACAGGCCGGTTCTGGAACGCCGATGACGAGCAGGAGTTTACCAACCTCCTCACTAGCGAGCTCGACAAGATCCACGATTTTCAAAAGTCAAAGGTACGTGGCTGCGTTCACTAATTTTCGTGCACCCCTGTTTGGCTGTGGCGGACGCGTTGCCCTCCGCGGTCACGATCTGCGGAACAAACGCGTTTGTTCGTCGCGTCGGTGTTCCGCTTCGATATTGCCCGCCATCGTCGTTGTTGACGACAGCTGCTTCGCCTCTCATTTTCTCCACCCTGTCCGCGTTTCTTCCTTGCATTCCTCGTTTTACTGCCATACCACCCACTTGCTCCGCAGTCCTCCCTGCCTCACAACCACCATCTCTCACATAACCTCTGAATCACATAACCTTCCCCCTCTTCCTTACACCCCCACATCTCTCCTGCCCCTATCCTAATCTCCCTCCTCCCTCCTCATACCCAACTTTTCCCGACCCACCACCTGTCAACCAATCAGCGTTGCGCATTTTGATCACACGACCGCTCTTATCCCCAGCCCCTGCCAGGCCTTCATCACCCGACGCAGAATTTCAATTGCACCCCCAATCTTCTTCGTGATATGGCTGGTCATTTGAACTGCCTCGCTGCATCTTACCATAACGACTCACTTTTGCATTCCGTCACACGACTTCCATTCATTTACTCAATTTCTCGCTTTTGTCTCCATTTTGCATTCATTTCTCCATTCTACTTTCTTTCTTTCCCCTTTCTTCAAGCGCTATCACCCTAGCACATGACCTAACCTTTCCTCTTTAGACATCCGAACTCGCCCGCCGCATCCGCGAAGCCGAAAAAGATGTCCAGCGCCTCGTCGCTGACGAGCTCTCCGCCCCTCGTTCCACGCCTTCTTCCCCCACTTCCCCCTCCCACCATGACCCCGAATCCCAGCACCGCACCTCCTACACGCACGATGAGGGCTCGGACGACGATCTCTCTGAGGACGAAGACGGGGAGCATGGAGAAGGCGGGGAGACAGACACGGATGAAAGCTATGATGCCCTTGAAGAGAGGTTCCATGGCTTGGAGGAGGAGGTGGCGATTCTGGTGGCGGACGTGCATGATTTGGCACTGTATACGAAGTTGAATATTACGGGGTTTATGAAGATTTTGAAGGTGCCTTTGTCTCCCTTCCCCTCCCTTCCCCACACACTAACCCCTCTTCTTATCTAGAAACACGACGTATGCCCTTCCTTTCCTTCCTAAATACGCACCCCTAACCCCCCCTTCCTTAGAAACAAACCGGCATCCCCCTCAAATCCTCCTTCATCCAGGACTACCTCGAAAAGCGCCCCTTCTACAAATATAACTGGGACGCCCTCATCGTCAAGCTCTCCAAGCTATACGACCTCGTCCGCACGCGTGGGCATCCCGTTCAGGGCGACTCGAGCGCGGGGGGGAACCAGAGCGCGTTCGTGAGGCAGACGACGAAGTATTGGGTCCATCCCGACAATTTGCTCCCGCTGAAGTTGGCAATTTTGAGAAATTTGCCGGTGTTGGGTACGCCTTTTTCTTCTTCGTATGTATGGATAAGGGGGCTAATAATTTGTAAATGCAGTATTTAACGCAGATAAAGAATTTGAGCCAAGCGACTCTGGTCAGTTCCTACCTTTTCTCATGTTGCATGGATACTGATGTTGTTTTACCACAGCCATCACCTCGATCTACTTTGACAACGAAGATCTCGAGCTCTACCTCGGGCGTCTCGAAAAAACAGAGGGCGCAGAGGCCATCCGGTTGCGGTGGTACGGGGATGTGGATACTAAGACCGTGAGTATCTCCTCTGCTTTCCCCTTCCCGCCTTCCCTCCCTCTTCTGCCATCCATCCATCCATCCATCCATCTGTCCATCTACCTGTCCATCTAACATTCCCGTCACCCCCCCTCCCAGATATTCGTCGAGCGCAAAACGCACCGCGAAGACTGGACCGGCGAAAAGTCCGTCAAAGCGCGCTTCCCGCTCAAGGAGCACCTCGTGAACCCCTTCCTCCGCGGGGAGTACACCGTCGACGCCGACTTCCAGCAGCTCGTCAAGAAGGGCAAGAAGACGCAGCAGGAGGTGGATAGCATGATCCAGCTGGCGAATGAGGTGCAGTATGCGGTGTTGACGAAGAAGCTGCAGCCGGGTGGGTAACGTTTCTTCCTCTGCTTTTTTATAGTCGAATATGGGCGCTGATAAGTATATGATCTATATCGGCAGTGATGCGCTCGTTCTACAACCGCACGGCCTTCCAGCTTCCGGGCGACGCGCGCGTGCGCATCTCCCTCGACACGGAGCTCGCACTCGTGCGGGAGGACAACTGGGACGGCAAGGTTCGCTCGGGCGACAACTGGCGCCGCGAGGACATCGGCATCGACCATCCGTTCCCGCAGGTGTCTCCGGATGATAAGGAGTTGTTCAAGTGCGTTTCTTTTGTAATGTTGGAGTTTTATTTGAGTTCTGATGAGGGGGATAGGTACGGTGTTCTTGAAGTGAAGCTGCAGACGCAGTTTGGGCAGGAGCCGCCTAAGTGGGTGACGGACCTCGTGCAGTCGCATTTGGTGGAAGCTGTGCCCAAGTTCAGGTACGTTCTTGCTCTCTGTAAAGTGGAAAGGGACGCTTATGTTCTTCTAGTAAATTCATTCACGGATGCGCGACTCTCCTTCCCAACCGCGTCGATCTTGTGCCATTTTGGCTCCCACAGAGTACGCTCCCCGTCAATCTAGTCACATCTATTCTCTCTCTGACAGGTTTCTTTTAGTGGATGTGGACATCCTGAAGCCCGACACCGGCTACCTCAGCGTCATCGAGCGCCCAACGGCGTCCAAGGCGCCCTCCCGCCAAACATCCTCCACAGGCTCCCACTCGCCCTCCGCTCCTCAATATACCGAGCCCCTCTCCGAGGGCGAGGACGACACCGACGTTGACTTCGCCCCCGCACGAGACGAGGATAAGCGCACAGGTCTGAGCGGGGCGGAGGTGAAAGCTGCCATCGCCTACCGCGAGCAAATGCTCAAGGAGCGGCGAGAGGAGGAGAAGGAGGCCAAGGCCGAGGCACAGAGCAAGAAAGACAAGGGCAAAGCCGAGAACGGTGGTGCGGGTGACGATATCGAGGAGGGCGGCTCGATGACGAGTAGCAAAGGTGCCAGCCGGCGGGCGCACGCATCCCCCCCGCGGCCGGCGTACAAGCGCAAGCCGTCCGTGCTGGGCAGGCTCAAAGCGCGCGCGCTCTCGATCGACCCGCTCGCGCCGTCCTCCGCGTTCGACGAGACCCTCAAGACGAAGTTGCGCGGGGCGCATGCGGCGCGAGAGCGTCGCCACACCGAGGAGGGCGCGCAGAGCAATGGCCATAGTCATAGGGCAGGGCTACGGAACGACCAGGCGGCAGAGGAGGGGGAAAGTGGCCGCGGGGACGAGGACACGGCTGATCTGGATCCTAGGTCGAACGGGGACGACCGGATTATGGTGCGGGATTGGGCAGCCCCTGCCGGGAAGAGGATCTCGGTGCCCATCAGGATCGAACCCAAGGTGTACTTTGCTGCAGAACGTACTTTCTTGGTAAGTGTAAGAAACAACAACAACTTTCGCTCCCATCCCGTCCCTGTTGTTGTTCTTGCTTCGCTGATGCGGGTTATTTTTTCTCCCTCTCTAGAAATGGCTTAACAACGCTGTCTTCATTGGTACGATCGCCACTACCCTTCTTAATTTTGTACCCGTGGAAGATTCTCGCGGCCTCATCAGCGCAGCGTTCTTCACATTCGCAGCCCTGCTGTCGATTGCCTACTCAGCGGGCATTTTCTGGTATCGATCACGCAAGCTGCGTGAACGTCATGCGGAGGGGCTGTACTATGACAAGTACGGCCCAACTGTGCTTTGTTTCGTTCTCTTTTTGGCATTGGCCACGAATATCGGGCTGCGCGTGAGCGAGATGTGATTGGGAAATGAATTTTATTCGGTGGTAAAAGGCGATATCCTTTTATTTTTCATTTCATTATGCAATATACTCTTCATTTTTTTCTACTAGACACATATTCTTCATGCCATCAGCATTCATTTTACCCGCGTAGTTCCACCCAAGTCGTATGCGTAGCATCCATATGGTTGTAACAAACATGCTCAAGCAATATCATCTGTAAATATGAAACTCGGGATCCCAGTGCCAGGCTAACAGAAAGATGAGATCCTAATTCCGAGCACCTCTACCTGGTTGGAATCCTCCAAAATGAAACAGCGTGGAGTCACCCGAGCTCATCGATAGTTATGTCTCGAGACATGGGTGATCGACTGCATATCCATCAGAAGGTGGTGTTATACTCTGACCTGCCAGCACGTCTGGATTGCGCTGAGATAAATTGACAAGGGTGGAAGCGGAGCCGCAGCCACTAGAGACGTGGACAGAAGACATACACGGCTCCACGACATGAGGGAATCCGTCGGTGAAACATCCACTCACCGTCCATTAAAGCTCGAGATAGTCCCGCCCTCCGCAGAATACATATCGGGCAGCCGTACTACCGAGCACGGCGATCAAAGCTTGCAGATCAGCGAGTGACCATCCACCTTTTGCACTACACGACCACGTTTGAAGTCCGTGCGCCGCGCGTATAAAGCCTACAAATAGTTCCGCATATAATTAGAAGATGGACATGCTGGGATCTCAACTGAGATCACTCACATCATCTGCAGTGATCTCATGGCACAGATCACGTATGATTGACCGACCGACATCGATCGAGTGGGCCATATGGAATGAAAACCTTGGATTACCTTAGTTATCTCTTCTAGGCAGTAATTCCGTCGGATGGAGGATAAACCCCGCGGTAAGTAGGTTGCAATAGGTTGCAGCCCATTGTCATCGGAAATTTGTTCAGCATCATCTTCAACGCTCTTGGGGTGTCTTTTGTCGTCACCAGTAGACTCCTCAACAGTGAGGAAGAGTGGGCTAAGCGTGTGCTCTAAGTTGTCAAGTTTTGATCGAGATGACGACTAAAAAACCGCCGTTAATGCTTTAGAAGTTAGAGCGTTAACGTCGTTGCGTTCCTGGGCGCTGAATATACACGGTATAATGTGATATTAGCAAGTAACACTGTATCAGCTTCTTCCGGCCCTTTTCTAAATTTTCTTGCGAAACTTGGATACAAGACGCCCCTGTCTCCTTGCTCTGGCAGAAACTGGCCTAAGAAGGGCTGACGTGACGATGAGGAAAAATATGCAGATTAGGGACGAGCAAGATGATCATTGATCACCAAAGAGGTGAGTATCTACTCACACATGATTCAAAAATTATGCAGCAGCCAACTTGGCATCCAAACAGCTGGCCTCTTTGGATGATAAGATCAAGAGAGATCAAGACGTTTATGACAGACAAGCGAATTCGGAATGGACCCTAGACTGGTACGTCCGAATTTAGGGCAACGCAATTACGAGCTTAAACGGAAGGAAGAAATACCGAATACGACAAAGCTTACTATTTAGGACCCACATAGAAGCGAGTCGTGTGGTATCAACTTGCAACGAAACCGGAGGACACATAAACAACGTTCTTCTCGGAGAGTGAGTGGCAGCGGTGAGAAATGCGGCTCTCGTGTGTATCGTTAGGTATGCTGAGTCATCCATTTCTTCCCACCTGCTGGAGACTCCATCAGAGAGAATGTAAGGTACTGGGACCGAAGCGAAGCTAGAACCAGAGAGCCACCTGAGATTGTGTAGAACCGATCGTAGTGCAGCGGTGGCAGCCTCATACCCAAACGGTGTCAGTAGAAAGCCGACATTCATGTGTTTCGAATGTATAATCGCAGGTGAAATCCCCACAGCTATGTGAAGGGTTAACAACATGGCTGGAGCAGGTTTGTTTCTTATGGCATAGATTGAGCGATATAAGATGGGTCCGGGTAGTTGAAGCCCGGAAGTGTTCTCAGAACGAAAATGCCATTCTAACTGAAGAAAGCAAAACCTAGAGGATGTTAGACTTCATAGGACATGAGTGACTCGGAAACGTGACTTACAGTTCAGTGCGAAACCACAGGATGCCATTCGTATGAAGCTGTAAAATCTAGCAATTCGGAATCCGCGTCCTAAACTCATCGCAGTATAAGGTAGTATAAAGCTAGAAACATGTAAGTAAGTATATATAATAGTGGATGTTAATGTTCACCTTTTAAGCCACTGATATTACACTATCAATAGGATTTCTTAAATGCTGGCATAGTTCAGTACCTAATAGTGCGACAGTACGAGAGACTAGGATAGAAAATCCTTCACCGGGGTATATGATTCACGTACTCCTGCAATGTAACTTGTAATCTACGTTCAGGAGTCTGCAAGTGATTACAAATAGAGAATCACTCACTGCTCACGCATTATGTCGGCACTGAAACTTGAAATCCACGTTCAGGAATCGGCGAGCAATTGAAAGAAGAGAACCACTCACTAGGGCACATACCTCATGCTGGAACTCGTAATATATGCTCTTGAGTCATCACTATCTTGACGAGAATATGAATTTCTAGAGAAGAAGTGAGAATCCAGATTGGGGGATTGAATATGATTTGGAAGAACATACCAATTTCAGCATGGAAGTTATGAACGTTGCAGCTTCTACCGTAGGAGCAATCCGGATTGGACGGCTTATGGCCACGATGAGCTACCAATTCAGCGCGCACTTGTCCTGGAAGCCCGGGACGTAGCAGTCATCTACTCCTAATTATCGAAGTATCAAACTGATGAACGATTCACCGCTCAACAGAAAGCAGAGACGTATAGATCGAAGTGGATTACGAACGTCTAGACTCCAGGTTTTGACTGCAGTGAGCCCCAGTGCTAATTATATATCGGATTGAGCAAACAGCTTTCGTCGGACGCCAATGCGGCGGGAACGGGCTTGTGAGCCCAGTTCTTTGACCTCCAGCCAATAGAAGAGGGCCTGGGAGTCTTGAAACGCCACGGCGCGACCGTGTGTCCTGGAAGCCCGACACTTCGAATAAACACCTCCTGGCGTCGCCGCCATCAAGCTGATAACCATCAAGAACATTGATAAAAGAGAGACAGCGTTAGTGAGTTCTTTAAAATATGAATGCGAAATACAACGTCCAGTTGACATAGACGAAGGAGTCAAGAGAGCGCGTAGGACGCCCAGACATAAGAAAATAACGCCGTATTAGCGGGCGAGATGGTTAGCGGTCAGCGCTCGTAGAACAACGAGCGCTGAGCGCTCAGTGAGCGGTTCCTGTCCACCTACAATTTGACGCGTCAGAAGACGCGCTCATGTCACATGATCTTCTAGAAAAGCTGCGGTTTTTACCCGTGATAAGGCAAACGCGTACCGCCCATAGGCCTGTAGCACGACCCAGCGTTGTTTCGAGCGCTGTTTCTATGCTTAAAGGCTACAAAATAGGGGGGAATTCGTGCGCCCATACCTGCAATGGGACGGTGCCTTCTCTCGATAAAGGACGTGGTAAGTCAGGTGGCTGAGTAGTATGCAGCCAAGGCACCACCAAACAATCCAAACATAGAAAACGGTCAAACAATGTTTTTCCGGTGGACCGGGATATAAAACTTGACAACAGCTCACACTGCGCCCAAATTCACCCCCCATCCCCCTCCCAGTAAATTCTGTTGATGGCCCCTTCACTCCTCAGATGCACATGGTGTCCTCTTTTCTTTCTGCGCTTGCTTCTCATACTTGTCACTCTTGTACCCAATGTCCTCGTCGTGAATTCCCGACCTACCGGGAAATCATCTCGCTCTGCACTGGACTTTAGTCACTGACGCTGCTTATTTTGCCTCATTACTACTCAGTTGCCGCTCATCAAATAATGCATTCGATTTATCCTCGAAGCTTGAAGCTTGAGTCGGTATGTTCTTTCATAATATACCGTGCTCTCGGATAATGTCTAATTGCCCTTGAAACCACAAATCTTCATCGCTCTCTAACCTTCTAGATACAAGTGATAGCTCTACTACCTCGGATGCTCTGTTAGGGATCTTCCTATCTGTATCCGGTGGCTCTTGGATGTCTTGCTTATCGATCCTGGTCTTCTATCGGCGCGCAAGGTGGCGCTGAGCGCTGAGCGCTGCACGTGCATCGGAAATCGCAAGCAACCCAATTCCATTCTCTAGGTGAATACATGATACTATATCAGACGTTCTATACAAATACAATCAGGCTCTGCAACTATG
>JASFDH010002260.1:0-11484 GCA_036937195.1 Nidularia pulvinata | reverse complement strand
ACACTAACAATTAAGGAATTAAACTAATTACATTTTTTACTAGTGTTCTAGGACAGTCTGAGGACAGTCTGAGGACAATCCGAGGAGAGTCCTAGGAGTCTGCTAGGACTCCTCGGAGTCCACTAGGACAGGTGGGGGACAGTAAAGTACTGAAAAATGTTTACAGAACTGCCTTGAAGATTTTCACTGAAGTAAATGTACTTATTGCCCTGAATAAACAATTCCCTTCCAAACTTAGTGGCCCCCAACCTGGTTGTTCCATGAGCATCTGTGAAAACAGCATTTCAGCAAAATTTGCTGTGACAAGAGAGCCTGTCTGGTGCAGAAGAAAAGGAGCATCAGCTGTAAACAATGAATGAACAGAAAGAAAACTGATGTACACTTTGTGGAAGGTCATTCAAAGAGTTTCCTGCAGATCCATCCATTCAGGAACAAGAGTGGCTTAGCACTAGGAAACTCTCCATGTCAGTTGGGATGCACCTGAGGCTACTTAAATATGTAGCACAAACAGAGGGCAATAGCTCATGCCTAAAGCAGTGAACACACCTGTCAGGAGTGACAGCAACAAGAAAGAGAAGTGCTGCAAAGAACTTACATAGCACAGTAGCCATGCCATCATTCGCAATATTGATGTCCGGCAGGGATGATACTTGCTTGCATTGCTTGTGCCAATGACCTGGTGTGGACATGATGAGATTGGGTGTTGTTAGCCAAATGGCAAGGGAGCACAATGTTAGTGCCTTACAAAGACAGATACTATCAGAAAAGTCAAACAAGGACCAGAGCTCCTTCCTCAAGCAATGGGTGGGTCATAGGTATAAATACAGGGTGAGAGGCCAATCAAATGAGAATAAGTAGCTCAAGGGAGTGTGGCACCAGATGTCGTCCAAGAGTAGAGGTCTGTCATTGACTCATTGACATCGACAAGGACCATTGATGCCAACACTGCATTGCAATGGCAGTGCCTTTGCTATGCACTGTCCTCAAAGTCAAATAAATACACAGCCACACATGTGAAATATGTCTCTACAACAGTCATACTACCACAAGGCCATAGCTTCAATTAAGATGGAATTGTATCACCAGAATGAGATTACATTTGAACCAAAATACATGTGTCAGATGGCCATAAATGCATGTGGCAAGAGAGGAGCACCTGACTTCTAGCATGATGCCAGCATAACATAATTATCTTTTTCTGTCCATGTTATTTTCGTCCCAGATTATTCTCCGAAGTGAAAATTTCTAAGGTCTAATAAATAAACTGGAACTTATGCATGATTTGAGAGAACAAGAAAACATTTTTACACAGAGAGATCCTACAAATCAAAGGATATTCTGAATGGATGGGTGGGTGGCTCCCCTTCACAATCCCAGTATTGGCCAATCCATTCACCCCAGACACCGTATCCTCTTCCATGCTTAGTAATGACACGGGCATTTGGAAATGGTGCAAAGTCCATAGAATACCCACAAACATTGCAGTAAAGAGTCTTCTTGGTTGGGGAGCCAGAGTCCTTGATCTTGGAAGGGTCAGACTGTTTACTGAGTATTGCTATAAGTACTTACTTACCGACAAGCCTTCCTTTCTAGATGGTTGTCTGTCCCGATGTCCCGCTTGTTGCCAGGATTTGGGCTTCTCCCCAACTGGAATAGGGGTCCATGGATCAATGCATCCACATTTCGGGCAGGATGGTGGAACAGTTCTCCTGTTGGGATGTTTGTGTGGGTGTTGCCATTGATAGACATATATGAAGGGTTCACTGCAGGGGAAAATCACAAGTCCTTTGACATGCACAATGAAGTCAACTTTGGCAAGTAGATGAGAATCAACAAGGGCTGGGGAACACAGAACTTACACCTCCTTCAGAAGCATCATCATGACTCCATGGGCCTGGGAAGGGTGGAAGTTCTCTTTCAGGAACCTGTATGTGAGCCAAAAATGCCTAGAAACACCTGATAAACTATCCTGACAATGGAACATACTATTTTACTTACTTGGAGATGAAGTTTCGAATTTGCCCTCTTGATTCTTGATTCAAGATAGGCCTCCTGCACATATTCAATACTAGGCTGACATGGGGATCTTTAGCAAGTACTTTCAGAAGGATTTCTGGGAATGCAATAGCAAAAAACTGCATAAGGCATTAATTTAACAGATGTACTAAATCATTTATTCTCCATACCTTGTCTGGGGGACAGGCTTGAGGTGATGGTTTGGGCTGGAACCAAAAATCCCCAGTGTCTGGGGCCAAATGAGTACAGATAAAGACCAGATAATGCTGAAATCTGCAACAAAACATTAGTAATAAAAGTGACATCATAGATGAAAAGAAATTACTCACCTCATTAACTGACAAGTTGCTTCTTCAATGTCTCTCTTGAAGGCATCTATTTGTTTTTATTTTTTAAATTGAAGGTAATTTTGATTATTTTCATCTTTTCCTGATCCCCATCCATACCCAGGTAGTAATCCTTGATGTGGTAGTATACAATTTGAGACATACAAGTCTCAGGATCCAGGCCTTCCAGAAAAAATATCAATATTGCTATGGGCTTTGGGTTGATAGTAGGATATGATGCCCAGGTATTTAAGGAATTTTTCAGAAAGGCTGTGCTGGTCAAATTTTGGAACGGCTATACAAGCTTTGTGAGATTTAGGGAATATCACTTGGCAGGATCAAATGCACCTTGTAGGGATGAGAGGTGCCAATTTTTTTATCCTCTTTCACCCAGCAGTCTGGGCATGTGAAGAAGCCAGTATCATCCTCCTTGTCTATGGTGTCTAGGATTTGTAGACAGGTGTCTGAGCAGACTCCTTGTCGACATCCATTGGGGCCGTTGCAGATGTAGAGATTACCTCTGTTGAGGCACAGTGTACAGAACTGGAATAACATATTCAGCCAAAACATAAGTATATGCACGAAGTTCAAATGAACTCACTATATTCTCCTTTTTTTCCACTCCAGAGTTGCCTTCCACATTGATGTTGCCCATATCCTGGTCAGACTCATTGTCCAGTACATGAGTGTCTTTGAGCTTGGCACGAGGGGCTGGTCCACCAGTTGGGACCTTTCCACTTCGTTTTCTCCTTATGCGAGCCATGGCTAGGTAAACGAGAAATTGTGGCAGCAAGGCTTCAAGCTTTATTGCACAATTGGTTCAAATGTTACATGATGAACTTTCAACATATCTACATAGCAGCAAGCAACACATGATGTTCATTCCATGCTCATCAACATTACACACGTGGCAAGTATTTGACATTGCATTGATGTAAATTAACGCAACTCCACCAGCCAGCTTTGTACTGCAAGGCACAATCCAGGTGCCAATGCCACTTGTAATGTTGAGCTCTGTCCTGACTTTCTAGGAGAGGAGGCTATGTGAAAGGTAGCTAGATGATATTGTGAAAGGTATAAATAAACTCAAACTAGTGCAGCAGTTCTTCTGACCCCCACCCCCCTCTTCCCAATGTAACGGCAGCTCAACACCTGCACGTCGTCTGAGTCCCCGTTCCCCATACTCAGCACAGTCAAAAATCTGCTTAGTTCGTTTACCGCCTCAATTCGCACACCACTCAATGATATTTTGAGCCCTACACTTTCCCAGATTCGATGAGTTCTGTGGATTCACCTATGCTGCTTGTTCCTCCCTCCCTCCCTAGGCTCATCTTCTTGCTCTACCGAACTTGATGCAACTAGGTTAAACCTGCAACTTACAAAACTGGGTTGTCACAAGAATCAGACGGCCACTAAGGTGGGGGCAATCCATAGTCATCACATGTCAGGTGACGTGACATGGTTGTGACTGCTAACCTGACCCGATTAATTTTGGAGCTGCTGTGCAACTTGATGTGTTGATGACACAGCTTGAGGATGCAGTAATGCAACTTGGGATCTGTGCACAGGATGGAAGGGAACAGGAGGTCAAAAAGGAAGCAACACAAAAGCAGGACAGAAGGACAGAATGAGTAGCAACATGCATTCACTGCATTCACTTGCCAGTGAACATTAAGTGCCTGAGCACTTGTCTACCTTGTACACACCAGTTGAATGTCGAACATCCATGTGCTCTGGGACAAAAAGGACATGATAAAATCACCATCTATTCTACAACAAAGAGACATACCAAAATAAAATCAAGTGTGCAAGGCAAGCATTGAGTGAGGACAATGCTTTGAGAGTGGCATGGGCCCTGTGAAGCATGGTTGAGTGATTCTGTATACAAGAGTGGGGATGTGGAAAAGACAATAGGTGCAGAAGATAGGGAAGAGAGGAAAGAAGAAACTAGGGCTAAAGAAGAGTGCCAGAGAGGGAGAATAAGAAAGGAGCATGTCATGTACAAAATGTATCATTTGATGGTCTTGTTTCCAATTCACCTCTCAGGGAACATGTGTTTCAGGCACAAAGAAGCCCTAGGATAAACTAATTGTTGTTAAGTCAATAAGCAGCAGTGATAAGGAAGAGACTTACTGGGCATTCAGACAGGTAGCCAAGCACTATGCTACATGCAAGGCATACACCAGCCCTCGAGCACCCAGCATCACAACCACCTCACCCCTAGAGCAATCGGCCATAGTCTGGCAGGAAAAACAACTAGCTGTGAGCATACAATGTGTTCAAGTGGCAACTATGTAGAGGCTGCAAGAAAGAGTGAGCAGGGCAGTGAGTGTAGTTTAAGAGATTGATTTACCAAGCAACACAGGGTAGATTGAAAGCACTGTGCAAGGATGTACATGAGCAGCAAGGATGGTGAGCACAACGCTGCTTGCCTCACAGAGGCAGCATGGCTGGCACTTTTGATCTTCTTGCACTGTCAAGCATCATACCTATCAGCCTGCTAGCGCACAGCGAGGGCAGCTCATCTTCCTGCCCTCAAACCTCTATGTTGCAGCAGCAAATGCACATGGTATGTGGGGAGGAGGCATTGAGGAGATGTGAGGACAAGGGTGCAGAATGGTGGGGACAAAGGTGGCAGAGGAAGTTGTTGACAAGGCTGGTGACAACACAGGGGAAGGAGACAGTGAGGACAACAATGAGGGGTTGGAGCTGTCAACAATGCAAGACATGAGCAAAGGAGATGGAGGCAAGCTGTGCACACAAGCAGCTCCTTGCTCAGACTACCTATATCAAATGCAAAATCAGTATAGTTATAGAAGTGAGAATTCCAACTTACTAGCACCTCAACACAGGCTATGCATTGCTAGGTGGCAGTCAGAAGTAAGTCCCCCAGAACCCAAATGTTGCAAACACTCTGCATGCTGATGGAGGCACCTCAACATTGGCTACACATTGCTAGGTGGCAGTCATAAATAGGTCCCCCAGAGCCCAAATGCTGCAAACACTCCATATGCTGACAGAGGCACCTCAACATGGGCTATGCATTGCTAGGTGGCAGTCAAAAATAAGTCCCCCAGAACCCTAATGCTGCAAACAATCTGCATGCTGACAGAGGCACCTCAACATGGGCTATGCATTGCTAGGTGGCAGTCAAAAATAAGTCCCCCAGAACCCTAATGCTGCAAACACTCTGCACACTGACAGAGGCACCTCAACATGGGCTATGCATTGCTAGGTGGCATTCAGAAATAAGTCCCCCAGAACCCTAATGCTGCAAACACTCCACACACTGATGGAGGCACCTCAACACAGGCTACACATTGCTAGGTGGCAGTAGGAAATAGGTCCCCCAGAGCCCAGGCTCAGATGCTCAAGCCTCAAGCAGAACACCTAGTCTCAACTTATAAGATGGCAAGTGCAACCTTGCTATCTCTGTGCACATATTTGTTCACAATCCCTAGGGGCCCTGCATGACTAGCATACTATAGAGACGCAAACATATATCGCAGCAAGTTGAGAAATTGGGAGGGATATGAGGGTTAAGAAAAGTGATTGACAAGGCTGCATCATGACTTTATGTGCTAGCATCAGCATTCATTCCCATGCAGTGTATAATATTCCCACAAATGTTTCCCAACAGTACTGGTTTGATAATACTTAGTTTACATCTATTTGTCAGTGCCTTCCAATGATGCACACTGCCACTTGCACCTAAGCTTCGAAATCACTTTAGGAATCGGGGAGCTATACTTCTATATTTAGACATGCTTCCTTTGTCTTTCAACAGATTGTAGGCCTGAATTCAATATACAGTACAGTGCTTGCCATTATATACGGTGTTGTGTCAAACATGTACATACCTGATTGTAAGTTACAAAATAGGCAATTCCAAAATTAGATTGATGGGTTGCTAGTACTTACTCCTATGCTAATTTTTTTAATAATACTTATGTACCATGAGTGTGAACATGTTATTGCAGCTATTTACATATATAAGCTTCTATGGTCACACCTTTTTATTCTGAATGTGACTGCTATTTTAGATGCAATTGTTCACTCATTAAGCATTCACTGCTTGTTATCAACTTATCACCACTCATGCAAAACAATGTGTTGCTGAAAGATGGACAAGGAAGCAAAGATCAAGAAATTGAACAAAGAACTAAAAGAAGATGAGTTAAAGGTTCATATTTTTCTATGAGCTGAAGAGTTGTCTAATGTGTGTAGCCAGGGATGCACATCTCCTGGTTATGGGCAGGATGGTCAGGTTACATGTGCCAATGGGGCTATATGGAGTCTTCCTTTGTTGGCACAAATACAAGAGGAGAGGTAAGCTATGCAGATAATGTATGAATCTTTTTGCATATCTGATGATGGCAGTAGCCTACGATTATATGGCTGGTTCAATGCCATGGCTGGAAGGAGCCAAAAAGCATCAACTTGTTGAGTATTTGCATCAGCCACAGATATGAGCATTGTCAGTAAGTATTTCCGCTTGATTAGTAGTAAGTACTAGGTATAATGGATATTGTATTAAAGATGAGCTGTGAACAGTTTTAAATAGTTTTTTTTACCAACACCAATTGAATGTTTATGTAGAGACTTGAACTATTGTATGGTATCATTAGCAAACTGCTTTTTCGCATTCATGGGTGTGTACTTATAAAATCTATTAAATAATATAATAGCAAACAATATGGAAGCATCATGAACTATCCATTTAATATCCAGTTGTACTCAGCTGTAAATTCAACTTAAAACCTCGAGTTATGGGTCTCACATCTAAGATATACAGATAACACCCTATTACCGACACAAAACACTGGAGCACTTGAACATTGAAGCACCATCACTAAAGCCTGCTTCTCTTCAATAATCGAGGATGGGATTTACTGATGTTCTCCTTAATAGTACTTGGGAGACTTGTCAAGTGAACCTCCAGTAAGTGCCACCTGAGAAGATCCTTCATAATGAATGTGAGGGGACAGCAGTCACAAGCATGAGGTTTGACACCTAAAATATTGGAATAATGGGTGCTCATTTGTGAGCATTTTGCAATGCATGCTGGATCATTGCATGTATCACTTTGGGATTCCTTGGTTATTCTATGGAATACTTACATTTTGTAGTTTAATTGTTTCAGTCTTTATTTGTTTCATTAATTAGTATATAAGTATTTTACTTGAGATGTAGTTACCCATCTGTTTGCCTCTCAAGCTCACCAAGGTCAAACATGAATCCAATACTTTTTGATCAACTATGAGGTGTGCACTTTCATTTTAACATGAATGACTTAACCAGGATCTTGTGCAAATGCCTTACAATGGGCAAAACAAAAACTACATACATTGTGGACAAGGGATTGAAAGAAGGCCCTACAGACGGGACACTATGCAGTAACCAACCACATTCCCCCAAGCCTGAAGATAACACCACACTTCAAAGCACTGATGACAGAGCATGAAGTATTTGGTAGACTAGTCCAGTGTTGCACAGGACATGGATATGTAGGCAAGTACTATAATTGATTTGTACCATCAGAAAATGTCAACTGCCCATATGGAGAACACCCCCAGACACGAGAACACATTCTGTGGGAATGCAACTGCTACATTCAACACTGCAACATCCTGCACAACATATCCCAGGATATTTCCCTGCCCAGAATATTGGGCACAAAAGAAGGGATCGAGGCACTTGCATCCTTCCTCAGGGAATTGGGAGCCTTCACAAAGTCAGGCCAACACTGCAATAAACACACAACACCCAATCCTGGGATGGTCCCAGGAGTAGGAGGAGATGACAAAGAAGACAACGAGGAAGAGAAGGACCATGGATGAGGGAAACAATGGACTAGCAGGCATGGGAGAGCCAAGCTATAAGCCCACAAGAGAACAACACTATCAGTAACAACAACAATGCAACCCTGACCAGCCCTTCTCCCTCAGCCATTATGACAGCTCCCCAACACACAACAATCAAGCTTCCCTGGAAGCACCCATCACCACAAACACTACCTAGCCAAAGAGTCTAACAAATTGGAATCTCCATCTCCATCACAACATTTCGAGCAGGTTTGCTACAGAATTGAGAAAAGATCATTAGGTTCATCGTACATATGGGGCCACCGTGTCTTAGTAGATAGGATACTTGTTACAGGATAGAAATGCAGAATAAAATAAATACAGATGCATCTGGATGGTTATATTTGCACTGCCAGCTTGGGGTTGGGCTTGAGCAATTGCCTGATTGGGCAGCTCAAGGCACATCAACTCTTGAGTCAGCTCAGCTTGCAGCATGCATGTCAGATCTTGATTCCAAAAAGGAGACTAGGAATAGAGTTTGTAGGTAACAATAGTGCTATGTTGGAAAATGTCAGTATTGTCAGAAGGATTTCTGACTGTAACACTAAAGATAAGAACTGTTAGCTTTAGCTTATGTGCTGCACCCTTCCAGTTCTTGTGGGTTCTAACTCAGTGAGTGGTCCACACAGCAGAAGATAGTTACCAAGGTCATGTCATGAACTGGTCTTCCCAGGGTGTAGCCCAGAGATTCTGGATGGTAGAGTGCATAAGATCAACAGAGGAAGGTTCCAGAGTCTCCAGGGATAACTCCGGTAAACATGTTCAAGCACTACCAAGGCAGGAGGTCGAGATGGGCAACAGCTTCAGCTTATGTGCTGCACATTTTCTGATGTAGTGCTATTGTTACCTACAAACTCTAGTCCTAGTCTCCTTTTTGGAATCAAGATCTGACACATACACAGGTACAGACACAGATGACAAGTGCGAAGGGAGGGCCTGTGGAGCAGCAACACTGGCTGGCTGGCTACATATATCATTCTCAGGATCCTGGACAGAGAAAGAGCTAGAGGCTACAAGCAAGCCATTTAATAGGACTCAGGTTCCTATTCTCTGCACTAGAAGAAAATTTTCTATGGCTCCTATCTATAAATGGATAGAAATTTAAGCTAGAGATAACTTACCTGGAAGGTTGTCTTCTCCAAATTTCTCCACCAGTGAGGGCCCTGGTGCCAGCAGGTAAATTTCCTCATTGTAGTTATTGTTGTATATGTCATCCAATGAGGGCAACAACAAGGAGTCCCAATGGGGTGGCGAGAGACTCAGGGCACCAGGATGGCTTTCATGCTGGCTGAGAACCTTAACCAGGGAATCCATGTACAAACTAGAACTGCCATCCATTTGTGGTCAGGATATTGGTAAAGGAGAATGATAAGTTGTACTTTTAATATAGTACATGACAAGAGCTGTTAGCAGACATGAATTTTTTTCGTTGACAGGGTCTTCAGCCTGCAAATTCAGCCTGAAAATCTGGAGCAATGGATGAGAGTGGCCAAAAAGAGTAACCAGATGTTTTCCTAGTGTGGATGGAATAGTGTTTGCATGACATTTCTAAATGTGGAAACTTGCCTAACCTCGGATCACCTCCGAGCCCTCGCGGACAGTTTGCGCCGTGCGGATATAGCTATTGATCCCCGTCGTCCCTAGTTCAAGCTACAGATAGATTTACCAAAGATCAGGACTGTGACGCCGATCCTTGGCAGAGTCTATTGAGTGCGTAACTGGATATGACGAGAATGGATCTGATCACTAGACCAGTTAGTAAATACGGTCTATGTTACAGGTTCGACTGTAGTACTTACCCTCGACGGAGGGAAGCTGATGTGTGTTTGTCATATGATGGCTCGGCAGCCATGCGAGCACGATTTTTCTCTGAGCGCCGCGTTTGGAAAGCTGGGGTATCATTGAGTGCTTCCAAAATATGACATTATCTTGTTATTTTTAGCTTTGTATACCTGTTCTACCTAATTGACAGAACATTCAAAGCTTTTTGTCTTTACACTCCCCCCTGTATTCCTGCTGGATTCCTGCAGGAATCTGTGGATTCCGTGGAAATTCCACGGAATTTCCGCAGAATTTCAGGGCAAAATTGAGAGATTTTGTCATTCCTCCAGGAATGTCACAGGAAGTTCCTGGTGGATTCCACCCGGAATGTCACAGGAAATTCCTGTGACTGTCACATAAAACAACAAAGTATGTCAAAGGGTAAATATTATTGTTATGTTGATATAATGTGACATAATGAGTGACATAATTCCTCACTTGTTAGTGTGGGAATTTTCTAAAGATAGAATTTGACTTAGAATTACCACATCAAATCACACAGTATGATAAAGTTCTAACATAACTATTATTTTAATAAGTAATTGAATTCCTTATATGGTAGTGTGGGAATTGTTCTAAAAATAGAATTTTGACAAAATGATAGCCCTTACTTAGGTCATCCTATATGTGGTGAAATTATGTTCTCAAATGAATTCCCCATTGAGAAAAATGCAAAATACTTTCAAAATATTGACTCTTTTGTGACAAAAATAGCTTCTATTAATTTTTATTGTGATATACTTGAGATAGCTATTTTTAGCATAGCTGTAGAGTAAATGATATTGTCATATTATATATTTGCTATATATTATTCTAAAAATAGACTATATGTTTTGATCAATCAGAGCAATTTTATAACAAAATGGGAATTTTTCTAGAAATAGAATTTTAACTAAATCATAGTCACTGCACCTCTATGTGGAAAACTAGGTCAAAATTCTATTTTTAGAAAAATTCCCACCTCATCATAAAATTTCTCTGATTGATTAAAACATATAGTCTATTTTTAAAATACCATATAGCAAATATATAATGTGACAATATCATTTACTCTACAGCTATACTAAAAATAGCTATCTCAAGTATATCACAATAAAAATTAATAGAAGCTATTTTTGTCACAAAAGAGTCGATATTTCGAAAGTATTTTGCATTTTTCTCAATGGGGAATTCATTTGAGAACATAATTTCACCACATATAGGATGACCTAAGTAAGGGCTATCATTTTGTCAAAATTCTATTTTTAGAACAATTCCCACACTACCATATAAGGAATTCAATTACTTACTAAAATAATAGTTATGTTAGGACTTGATCATACCATGTAATTGTCAAGACCCAAACATGGTCAGACAAGTAGGACAATACAGCCGAAGAGCGAGTCCTATGATACCTAGAGACACTAGACAATGTAGGACATTGGCTTCAGCTTATGTGCTGTGCCACCCACTATCCT
>JASFDH010002259.1:0-11487 GCA_036937195.1 Nidularia pulvinata | reverse complement strand
GAGAGAGACCATTGGTATTTACAAGGGAAGGAAGACCACCCTTGTAGATTGTAGAGATTTATATTGAAAAGACAACTGTCTACACTTAGAACAAAGTGACTTTGCAAGCTCTAGAGACAGGAAGACCATCTCAAAGAGTTATAGCTAGATAAGTGAAAAGGAAGACCATTCACTGTATCTAGCTAGCATAGTGTCAGACATCAATTTTACTTTATCTTGTGCATTTTGTATCACATTTTTGAATATTATCTTACTTCAGACTTGCCCCCAATGAACTTAAGAGGTTGTGACCAGTCTGTAGAGGGAGTAAAACAATTTTATTGTCATTCTACTCTACAGACCCCATTCCCTTTTCACCATCAAAATTTGGCATTCTGTTGCTGAACAGGCCCTAGCATGATATTCCATGGCTCATTGGAGGTATTACTGCTCCAGTCTGTGATGCATGCTCAGAAACCAGCAGTCACTCACAGTGAGGGAATGGCAATCAAGCATTTGTACACTTGCAATGCTTCCTCAGGTTATTCACTAAACTTGTTAGGAATATCCAGCTGCTGATCACCCACTGCCAACATCAAGACTTGAGTCTGTGCAAGATCTTGATCCAGAATTATCATACTGATTTAACCAGTGCATAGGTAAGTTGTTTTTCATGATCATAGTATTTCACTACTTTACATGTTTTGACTTAATTTATATAGTGTCAGACATGTATCCTTCTTTCATGTACTAGTTCCTAACAAAAGTAACAGGGAATGAAATTTGGGATAAAGAAAATTTTGCTTATGACTTATTGGGAACATATTTAATGCAAAACTAAATTTTTATGATAATAGAAGGTCCTCCCTTGGATTGCAATTTTCTCAATGATAACAAGAAGAGTGGAAATGGGATTGGACCATAATGATGAAAAAGTGATATAGGACCTCTAATAGTGGGATATAATTAGCTTTTAGTGGGATTGAAGTCATTGTTAGTTGATTAAGGTCTTGTTAGTGAGATGCCTGAGGTGCCATTGTATGCTAAAAGTGTGGCCACTGGAATGCCACTTTCCAGTCTTGGTTGTTGCTAAGGCCTAGAGCCCCTTTTATGGGAGGCAGTCTTGAAAATGCCTCTTATACACCTGAATGGGTATTTTAAGAAATTGTTTGAATACAAAGGTCATCTGTAGATTATATACCTATATTTTTTCTTAAAATAGCAAGGTACCTTTTTTGGTGGTGAAGATATTAATTGAAATAATGACAGTTCAAGAAGTGATCAAGTAAACTAATTATGTCAACAGTGCATGTGAGCACCTATGAAGTGGCCTCTATCACCTGCCCAGAACCACCTGTTCTTAAATGTTGTGTTCTTTTCCTTGGTTGGCTGAGAATTGACAGCCTTTGTTTCTGCTTGCTTGCATCTTAAAAAATGAGGTATTTTGACAAAATAAAAGCAATAAAGGAATTATAACTTTGAGGCATAGAATAAATAGGAAAAGTGTGTCATTTACATCAAATACCAAGTCAGAGGGGTTGAACAAAAGCAAAGTAGAATGTTTACTGTGTTTCTTTATTGCTAAGTCAAAATTGGTGGGAATGATGGTGAGTCATCAATTAAAGAGCTATTTTTAGAAATGCCTCTGGATGATAATCACAGTGCTTAGCTAAATGTGTGAATTGGGCTTGCTCATGATTTCTGACTCAAACATCATGATACCAATTTTGGTTACTCATAACATTCCCCCCCCCAGTGGATAGCCTATGAGAGATTATTGACTCAGTAATTACTGGCTGGCTAATGATTTTTAGTTGGGGTGACAGCACTGTGAAGCATAAACCTTTGCAGGGTTATAAAGTAGTTGAAACATGCTACCCTGCTGTGTCATGAACTGGTCTTCCAGGATATAGCCCAGAGGTTCCAGATGGATAGAGTGCATGATATTAACAGAGAGAGGTTCCGGAGTCTCCGGGGATATCTCCAGTAAACGTGTTCGAGCGCTACCAAAGCAAGAGATCAAGATGGGCGACAGCTTCAGCTTATGTGCTGCACCTCCTTCGTTCCTAATGCCCAATTTACAGATAACAATGAGTAGGCTGATTCAAATATAACAGAGGTCGATACTCAACTTCTTGACTGAAGGATTGGTCAGGAGGGATCTCCGGAGACCAGAGATCTTGTTGAGCATGTAGTGCGACAACGAGAGGGATAGGAATGACAGGGGATGACTCAGAGGTAGTTTAGAGACTTTGTAAGGATGTAGAGGACAAGATGTAGGCATTGTGAATGTAGATAGATAAGTAATTAACAAACTGAAGTACTACAATACATTCGAAGTACTTAAATACTAAAAACTCTAGATAACCAGAGTAATACACAAAGCACTACAATTATACTAGTGCAATGGAGAAGTAAGTGGGTTAAGAAACAGAGGGCATATGATGAGGGGCTAAGGAATACAAATTGAATGTTAATGCGAAGAGATATACTACGAAAAGTATAGTGTGTGGCTGAGGACGAGGTAAGTACGAAAATAGAAATAGACCAGAGTGAACCTGAGTAAACCTGGAGATGAGCGGGAAGTCGGGAAAGCATCGGGATTGATTTTAAGCAGTATGGGGATGGCACGCGCTGCGCCGTATAGGGATATGACATGCTGGTCCCATTCAATCCCACTTGCTGAGTACAATCCAACTTCCTGAGTACAATCCCACTTTCTATATATTTATAGTACAATCCCATTCCCACTATTCTTGTATATACTCCAATTATCCTGGAGAATATAAAAGCTTCTGAAAAAATTTCTTTGGCTGAGATTTTTTTAACTTTGTTTCTCTCCTCATTAATTTGAGCACAAATCAATTTGAATCCTAGTTATTGCTCAGGGGTTGAGTAGATAGAGGATAAACAAAAGTTGTCATTTTGGCAGGATAACTGAGAAATGCATTAGAGCTGCCAAAAAGCACTCACTTCAAAAATCTTCACCAGAGAAATTTCAAAGTTTTGTGTTTTGGAGCTCTCCAGACCAGTTGCAATCCAAAACAATGTCACAAACTTGTTTCCAGGGTATAACCTAGAGATTCAGACAGATAGAATGTGCAGGAAGACCAGGGTGAGATTCCTGAGACTCTGGAAATACCTCCAGGAAATGTGTTTGAGAGCTATTAAAGAGAGAGAGATCAAGATGGGCAAAGGCTTCAGCTTATGTGCTGTGCCTCCTTCATTCCTAACACTCAATTTACAGATAACAGTAAGTGATATGATCCAGGTATAGTGATGATCAATACTCAACTTCCTGACTGGAGAGTTGGTCAGGAGAGGTCTCCAGGGACCAGAGATCTTGTTGAGTGTGAAGTATGATGACTAGAGGAGATTATCAAGTAGAAGCAAGTGAGGATGGTTCAGAGGTAGCTTAACCACAGAGTAGAAGTGGAGAGACTAATAAAATTAATAAACTGAAGTACTATGATACATTCAAAGTACTTAAATACTAGAAAATCTAAGTAACCAGAGTAAATATGCAGAGCACTATAATCATACTAGTGCAACAGAGAAGTAAGTGGGTTAAGAGACAGAGAGCATATGACAAGGGCTAAGGAATATGAATTGAATGTTAACACAAAGAGATATTCTACAAAAAGTATAGTGTGTGGCTGAAACAAAGTAATTATGGAAATGGAAATGGACCAGAGTAAACCTGAGTAAACCTGGAGATGAGAAGGAAGTTGGGAAAGCATTGGGATTGATAGTGAGCAGTCTGGAGATGGCATGTGCTGTGCTGTATAAGGATATGACAAACAAGTCCTTTCACCATCATAATTTATTATCTATACATTACATTTGTTCCCTACAAACCTTAGGATAAATCTTTCTATATTGTGCAGAAATCACAAATTTCATAATTCTGGTTACTTCTGTTAGGCATGACTATATACTCGAAACTCGAGTACACTTTAGCTAACTAACACAAACTTCTTTTATAAATGCATTATCTTATCAAATGAAATCACCCACGCTCCCATATGGCACATGTAGTAAGTTTAAATATAGTCTTCAGAAGTATGAAGCTATAAGTCCAGTCATGGCTGGTGGACACTCTACTTTCATCACCAACTCAAAGACAATGCGAGCTCCATTGCGTAGCCTTGAATGTAGGCCTCCCATACATTACGGGGTTACAGATAATGTAAGGATAACTCTGTAGTTAAGTTGTAGATTACGGTAAGATGGGTCTCAGAAAAATACCTGTGAATAATCTTGCAACGTTGATCAATGCGCAAGTCTGAGTTGCTACGAATAAAACACATAATTTATCTTTCTCTCTGCATAACTGCCGTAAACCGGTCACCATCCCCCAGAGCTGTTCTAGAGGTACACAAGAAGCACACAAATGCATCAGTTTATGGTGTATGTTAGGTCCCGAACAAAAAAAGTGCGCACCAGCAGATCCTGCCTCTTTACTTCAGAGTAAATGAATACCAAAATCAAGAATACTTCATCCTTATCTAGCGCTTTCTGCGATATGTGGAGCTCCGGAGGGTGCGACTTGCTAAATATGTGAGGGCGATAAGGGACTGAAAAACGTCCTGCAAGGCTTGAATCTTTAGTGAATATCGCCTACAACCGTTCAAAGAGCATTGTAAATATATCCTGCATTGGATTTTACGAACGCCGAACCTTCCATTCCTTTGAATCCTCATGGTACGCGACCTCGTACTCCCTCCGCTCAGATGACCATCTCCACAGTCTCTTCCTGCAGGTTAAAAAATATAATATTAACTGTCTTCTTTCAAGAAACATGAATCCTAAGATTAAACGTACTTGCGTCCGAACTTCCCCACCTTCTCCTTAAGCTCCTTGAATACCTTCCTATGACCATTTACCTCCATAACCTTATCCTTCCAATTGATCGCCCCAACAATCGCTGAATCACGCCTGGTAGTGGTCGGACTGTCAGTGCTCGGGAGCGGTGGAGGATTACAATCCTTCAGAACTGTTTTCTTCCGGCCCCATAGGGAATAGGTAGTTGCGACGATGTAAATAGGGGATTGGTCATGGGATGCGCGGATGGTAGCGTTAAGAACGTTGATCTTGTTGTCGAATACAGCTTCCATGAGGCAGGCGCGGTGTAACAAGTCACGGGGGAGATTCTTGGTATAAGGGGCTCGAGCGGATATCGCCACTTGACTAGGTTCAATGCAAGAGATAGCAGATGCAAGGTGAGAAGAGCAGGAGCTTTCACTGGCGCGTAAGTATGAACAAGAGAGGCATCCAGAGATTGCAAATAATCGATCACCGCAGTGTATGGACAATTGGAGGGATCCAGAATCAACACCTTATACGTAAGAGCAGAGTATCAGGCTTTACATGGGAGCTTCTTAGCTTGAGAGCTTGGGAGAGTCAGCGGAGGAGGATATCCTCTCTCGGGAATTGGGGTAGGGGTAGCAGGGGGATGCGTTATTGAGGACATCCTTAAGTATCAATCTTGTTGCTTGAAGGAGCAAGTCGGGTTACCCCGGTTCGGCAATCCGACTTCTAATTTTGCGACATGCTTATGTTTGTGCGCGAAGGCGGTGCGCCGGGGTCTCCTTGCCAATTACGGCATGGTTTTCTTTGACTCTTGAGCGTCTAAATAGCTCCGAGAAGAACTGAAGGATACTTGTCAGAGGAGCAGATAGATAAAGTTCGACTATGCAGTATGCGAAAAGCATCTCTACTTTCTGTTCTGAATTGATGTACAGGGTCAGAGATCCCGAGATTTAAATGCACTTAAGTTGTCGGGGAGTGGAGAGTGATAAGCAAGTACACTATCTACGTGGCTTTATGTCAAGCTTCGCTGTACTTTATAATAATAGCATTACCTCGGACCAATGATGCAAAAGCTGAGCAATATTCAATACCCCTTGTGATGGGATACATCGAAACTTGATTTCCATTAAGAAGTACATTCTTTAATGCTTTGCGGGCAATCAAGAACTTCTGTCCAGGAATACCGACAGCAATCGGTATACGGGATATTCTCAATATCGATGACTCGGAGTTAGAAAAGACATGCCGCGAGTAACATTTTAATCATATACACTTACACGTTCGATAACTAACTAATGTGGTGAAGTACAGTTATTGAAGAAAATAGATGTATAAAGGAAACAACGAGTATTACGAACATTCCGTTGCAGGCAGGTTGTTATAAGAAACATAATCCAATGAGAGAGAATAATGCAATATCTATCCGATCCGAGAATGTAGAATGCGTAAATCAAATGTAGGAGATTTCACCAATATCAACGTGATGGTCTGATAGACTGGTTAAGAAAGTTATACCAAATGGTGCGGAATGTCCTCGAATCTTAATTAAATAAATAAGAATGCGCCGTCTTACTGGTAATTATAGCACATTGGCTTTGTGCGTATGTCCATTACATCGCGAAGGGGAATTGTTGCTGCTAGCTGTCCCATATTAAGAGGAAACTCCAGTGTTACGTTTGGAAATGGAGGAGTAGAGGTGCTTGGCCCATTGACGAAATAAAGTCGATTGGTAGGATCAGCCATCTGCCACTCCCACCAAATGCGATCCAAATTAGCATGATGCAGGTAAAAAATAGGGTCTACAACGAAGCAAGGTTTTCAGTAGAGTAATCTCAAAAAAAGTCGAAAAGAGATATACCTCCTGGACTCGAGTAGAAATTTCCCATATCGCCACCGACAAGAATGTGTCCTGCATTATGAGGTTTAAATGGAGGACTCAGCTTTCCTTCAAGTTCGACACTGAACATAAAGAAGTCTGTCAAGTTGGTAGCATTGGCAACCGCAGACGGAGTAAGGTACTGCCACATAGTCTCGTTCATTTGACGAACGAGACAATGTTGTATACCTGTAACTCTACCGGGTCCCAAGGACACCTGGAACTCCGAGAAAGGCCCATCTAAAACACAGCCTCCACCCCATCCACTCATCGCGAGCGTCGACTTATTGTTATGAAAGATGTCGGCGAAGGTGTTGTCGACACCGTTGCCACCAAACCCAGTTTGGGGATCAAATATCGGAGAGTCGGGGACGCTGAATTATCAAAATTAGGCGCGGCATTTAGGCTTAAGCGTGTACACGTACCGTCCCCCGATCTCCGCATCTATAGACCAATTCCAGTACCTAGAGTCCAGAAAATGAGGTTACTAATTCATATAGAGCGTGGAAGAAGCGCTTCTTACGGTTGTGAGCCTTGATATCCGCATTCATCACGAAGAGCCGTTTCATAGTCTTTTACCATTAGACGGTGCCAAGGTAGGAATTGACCCTTGAGATAGTTTCGTCAGGGCAAAAATAAAGGTCAAAACATTATGATTATACCAGAAAATGAATTTGCAGAGCTAAATCGATATGCTGTGCCTGGAAATCATCGAAGCGGCTTCTGACACCCTTGAAAGTCGTAAGTGGAGGCTTTTGCTGAAGACATCTGACTGCTTGGAGATATTCCTGCTTCTGATTATCCGACAACGCCCTCCTGGATTTGGAATGAGATATATTTTAAGACCCGGCAAGACAATATATACCATTCCTGTCGCTTCAGTAAATTATGAGAATCAAATTGTGAATTTGAAGCCTGAGAGGTAAAGGCAGCTTTTGATAAGAGAAGTTTCTAGTTAAGGATTGGAACAGAACTTACGTGGTGATGCCCACTAATGGCAGCATTTGTGTACCCGTGCAAGGCGGAGAAACTGCAAAGAAGGAGTACAAGGAACTTGCAGATATAATACATGGTAGAGAAGATAGAGCTAAGGAATGGTGGACGACGAGTACGCCAGGCAGGTTTATAACCTGCATGTTGAGCGATCGGGATAATCTACCCGAATTAAATCGATGGGCCCTCGTCGGGTGGTCCTTCCTCCTAAGTGAGCAATAGACTTCGAGAAGCAGCGGCTTGCGCTCTTTTACTACGTGCACATGTTGATTCGCGCCTGAAATCGATAAATTATTTAGAATGATCAGAACAAATAGAGCTTATTGGGCATTCCAAATACAGCGCACCGCGGAATCCGGATGTATCGGAAGGGGCGCGTTATCCTTAATTAATCGCTCCATCTGTCCGTTGTAATTGACGCGCAGGCTTCTGCTATACATATGTCTCACTGTCGACGTGATGCACAAGTTCCTTTGACTTGGATGATGTGTCGCGTGAGTGAGGTAGTGCTAGTTGAAGAAGGTCCGTCTTCGTGAGAGACTACATGGTGAGGTGAGGGGGATGAAAAGAACGGGATCGAAGCTCTCCATATGTGCTCGGTGCAGGGGCCGGAATGTAATCAAATTAAATTACTCTTTTGCGAGAACACTGACTCGCGGCATTTCATCCTTTTCAACTCTCCTAACCCTATTATGCATTGAAGTACGATAATTTCCATGTCTCATAGTCAGAATGATCGACGTTTAGTTGGTGGATCGGTCAGAATCCTTTTTCAGTACACGCTAAGGATACACGGAGATCGCCTAGGTCATATTAACCCTCCTGTCTTAAAAGTTGGCTTTGGATGGTAGAGAGTCGTCCAGTTTAGCAACACATACACACTCTATCACACGGCTTGGACCAGCAAAGTGTATTCATTGCATGCCTGAACTAAGCTCGTGGGCAACGGCATGCGTAGTGGATAGTTCGCGATAAGAAGCTTTCATAAGGGCTTCTCTAAAATACAAAAAATGTAATGCACAACATAAGGATCTCCGTAAATTTGATGCTTGAATGTTTGATCAACTAAAATGACTGTTGTCTGCCGATAACCTCGTGCAATAAAGGGGCTGTTGTATGATATAAGTGCATTCTCACGTCGTGGCAAAGTCTGATAACGGACAAGGGGAAAGAAGCACGAAACGACTGTAACATCTTGTTTGCAGAGAACGTGCACGTTCTTGCCTATTTCCACAGCTTGGATCACTGCATCTACATGGCTGTAGGATCGCCGATAGGGAACATCAAGAGGAGGATACCTTGATATTGCCTGTTTATGCTCGTATTTGAATACATCGTAAAAAAGATGAGGACAAAGACTTGTATTTGATGTCCAGCTACGTGGATCTTGTAAAGGCAATACTGAGAGAGATCGCAGACTTGGGCATGCTGATATTACTAATCCTATGTTGCACGTCATTCTCAGAAGTTAGTAATCATGCAATTTATGTGTACTGTACTAAATCAATCAAATTTTCACTTTTGTCGGATTTTGTGGCTTTTCAAAACACTTATAAAATTTGACAAATCGAGAACTCTTCATTTTTGGTGTCAGAAATAATCTGGTCTGACACGTGAGTGACGAATTGATTGATTTAGTACAGTACGGCTTGCCTGAGAAACGTTGTTTTGTGGGTATCGAGGAATTTGGAATATAGTGCCTATTTAATGTAGAAAGGAACTCGTATAAAGCAAGACTGAGGCGACTCGTTCGGCAAGCTTCGATAGAGCAGCCTTATCATGGAGAGCAGAGAGCAGAAGACAGTAGTAAAGTTAAAGAAATAACTTCGGCACCCCACCGCGAGCCGTGTTTACCATCGTGCTATTATTGGCTATCCGATGCATGTGGCTTGTCATGCTCTTGATCAACAAATGATGAATATCAAAATTCCCCTGCCTCGTGTTCTGGTGGTTCTTACCTGGTTCCGCATCTTGACTCTTGTCGAGAGCTCATTACTATTAGGCTAGGCGAGAATTCTTGTTATTCAACCTCGGGAAGATAGTCATTAAATCACTTTCTTTATAACGTTCAAGTCACTTCAAACATCTACGAAGTTGAGAGGAAACCTTAAGCCATGGGCGACATCGGGACGGGGATTGCCTACCTGTGCAGCTGCTGCTGTGAGCACATCATCATTATGTTCTGCTACTTTGACACTTATTCTGATAATATTATAGGCTGTTTCAATAGCTCAATGTCAGACTCAGATGGGTCTCGAGCTCGTGTTTCGTCCAAAAGGGATCCGAGAGAGCAACAGGTGAACGACGCGTTCCTAGCTCGCGACTACCGGCGCGACGCATCTGGTCATATCCATACGCAACCTTCAACAGAGAGCATCATTAGAGCATCGCACCTTGAACAACTGCGCTCCTCGACTTCCATCTCCCTTGCAGAAATTCCGGGTGCATACAACAAATCCACGATCATAAGCCCTGATTCTCCAGGTTAAAACCAAAAATTTGTTCAGTGGAGTAGGAAAAGAGAACAATGATATTTTGCAATCTTTGTGTCCAATGAATATATATGTTGGAAGTTAAGCAATTGCTTGCTTTGCATTGGGACAGACTTTTGACCTCTTGCAATCATTATTTACACTATTATTCCTTATATCACCCTAGGAATTGGAAAAACATGAGCTGGTAGAGAAGCTCTTCATGGTGAAAGTCATGCAGCAGCTAGATCATTGATGCTGGTACAGTACTGTAGTTCCTTTGTTTCATCCTCCAATAGTGCAATCTGCTGCTGATAGATCAAACATAAGTTCAAAACCAATTTGCAGTGTTGCTAAACTAGTAGATGGTAGCATGCTGTCAGACACACAAACAATACACTTAATAGTGCAGAGTTGAGGTTGTCAAATCACTCTAGGAGAGGAAAGGATAAGGGGAAAGGTATGAGCACTGTATTGCTAGTGGAGAAACAACCAGCTCAAGACTGGGGTTCTGAATACAAACAATGTAACTAAATACTACCTAACTCATGTACTATGCATGTACTACTCATGGCCTGTGCATGTAAGTAATGTGTCATGTACATGTGTATCGTGCATATAAGTAATGACCAATCATAAAAGAAGTGAGCCTTGTGTTGTCCTCATGGGCACAGTTGCCTCATGGTATCCATGCAGTTGTTCATGTGTTATCTCCAAGATTAGATGTCCCTGTGATAAGTCCAGGAGATAAGATAATGATAGTCACCAAAAGAAAAGGCAAATTCATGACACATGCTAAGTGGGTGAAAGTGTGAAGCAGTTCATGATGGGGAGGGGGAAGCAGCCAACAGGAGCTGTGAAGGTGGGTAAGTACACTTTGCAAATCCAGGGAGGTGATTGAGATGAAGTTACTTCCTACACACCAGAGTTTCAGGAAGAGTGACAAGTTTCTAGGGAATGGTGGGGAGATGTAAAAAGAGCCAAGATGTTAGGGCAACACTATCAGGATGACAAGGCCACAAACACCAAGCTTGAGCATATGGAAGGGGAATAGAGGGGTGATATATCCAATGACTTAAGGCATCCTTTAGACAGTGGGATTCCTAAGAGATTGAAGCTGAGGCTAGCTGTCATACCCTGTTTCAGCTGTCACTCATGTCATGAACTGGTCTTCCAGGGTATAGCCCAGAGGTTCCAGATAGATAGTGTGCGTGATATTAACAGAGAGAGATTCCGGAGTCTCCAGGAATATCTCCGGTAAACGCGTTCGAGTGCTACTAAGGCAGGAGATCGAGATGGGCAACAGCTTCAGCTTATGTGCTGCACCTCCTTCGTTCCTAATGCCCAATTTACAGA
>JASFDH010002258.1:0-11496 GCA_036937195.1 Nidularia pulvinata | reverse complement strand
GGAAGGTCTTCATGGTCATTAAAGTCGTGCGAGTCTGCAGCATCCTAATTCGGAGGCCAAGTGTAAGTTGCGCAGCGAAGCCAGGAAAAAACCCACGTACGAAATTGGCAGCGAGGTCTTCGCTGGTATAGTCGAGCCCGTCGTCTACGAGCGAGGATATGATGCCCTTGCCGGTGAAGCCCATCTCCCATACGGGGGTTGCATTCATCATGTGCTCGGGGAAGTCGTCGTTAACGAGATGCCATTGGTCTTTGAAGAGCGGATCTTGGATTCCGAGACGCTCTGCTATGTTTTGTGAGGTAGCGGATGCTGGAGGCTGGATAGGTGGTGGTGCACGCTTGACACGGCGGCGGAGTGTCTGTCGCTCAAGGAAGCGAACAGAGGAGACGATGCTACGAGCGTGGAGGGCATCTTCGGAGCGTGCGACGTGAGACTCTGCTCTTGTGCGCAGGTTTTCAAATGCATCGAGGACAGGGTCGGCGAGTGCTGCTCGTGCAGAGAGGTCCTGTGGGGAGTGGCGGGTGCGGACGAGCCAGTGATCGCGCAGCTCGCCAGCCTGCTCTACGACGTCTACACGGAGTGCACGAGCAACATCGTCCAGCGATGCGTGTGAATGGGGGATGTGCTCGAGGACGTAGTAGGCGTGTGTGTCGTACTCGCGCTTTGCGGGGGAGGCGGCCCAGGCAGAGGAGTAGGAAAGCGAGAGGGCGAGGAGGAAGCAGAGAGAGCGCATCCTGCTAGATAGTCCTAGCGCTAACAAACGTGAAGGAGATGCGCAACGTTACAAACGATCGCACTGCGCACTCCCAAATGCGGCTGCTCGGCCAAATGGGACATTTACCTCCGCTGCCGGCCCGTCCGGCGATCGCCCCGTGATGACCGTCTTGAACATCGACCAGCGCTAATCCATCTTTGCACATCCCTTCTTCCATTACTCGAGTCTCTCCCTCCCATCGACTCTCAGGAACCTATCTGGCACCTGGCCTATTGTATGACCCTCGACTCTTCAATTCAGAACATTCTACATCAAGGCACAATCTTCAATATCCCCCATAAGGGTCTATTTTTATGCACTTATCGACACCACGCTGCTGTTTCTTCAGAAGCTCCATGTCTTTCGCTTCTTATCATATACATCACGAAAATATATAAGTACTATGCGGTCTATACCTGCCGCTCTGCGAGCTCCGCCTTTCAGTGCGCTACCTCTCTGGCACCATGTCCGACATTGCTGTCTCCACGCTGCCCAAAGATGAGGAGCAGATTCTCCCCGCGCAGCGGTACAGCGTCCACTGGTACCGCAGCACCATATTCCAGATTCTGGTCGTCGGTGGTGTATTTTTCTGCGTATGTTCTTCTCGTTCTTTGCATCCCGCTATTTTTCTTACCATCGTCGTGACCATAGGCTCCTGTAAGACGAACATCTTACTTCCTACGCGTCAAGAACTAACTTTGATCCGCATAGGGAATGTATAATGCGCTGAGCTCGCTCGGTGCTGGTGGTCTTGCGACCCCTTGGTATGCAAACGCCACTGCAGCAGCAGGGTATGGTATGGGCCTTTACACAGCGATTTCCACTCCCCTTTCTGATGCTTCCACCATTTCCACAGTGTTTATGGCAACCCTGTGCGTGATCGGAGGAGTCATCGTCAGCAAGATTGGTGTCAAGTTATCACTAACGGTCGGTGTTCCGCGGTTTACATACACGCGCCATGTGACTAAGGTTGCTGATTCTTACCTTCGCAGATTGCTAGTACCGGTGACATCATGTAAGGCATTACGTTTATTGCAGGATATCCATCGAGTACTCACGTCGATTCTCCAGCTATGCCGGGAGCTTGTATCTGAACTCGAAGAATGGAACACAATGGTTTTTGATGCTGGGTTTGTTGGTTCGTTGTCCCGGTCTGTATTGCTCTAACGAATTGTGTAGGGTCTATCCTTTCTGGCTGCACCGATGGTCTCATGTATGCTGTTGAGGGACCCATAATCACATGTGCTTTCCTCCAGTCCTAGAATTAACATGATGTTAATTCTACTTGTTAAATAGCTTACCCCGAACCCGATCGCCGCGGCCGCATGCTGGGGCTCTGGGTCTTCATGCGCAACGCTGCACCTGTCATCGGAGGCGCAATCATTTTCGCTCTCAACTCAAGCCTCGATTCCTCAGGCGGCGTCTCCCTCAAGACCTATCTAGTCATCATCGGCATCATGTGTGCTGGGCCATTCATTTCCCTCCTCCTTTCACACCCCAACAAGGTGCAACGTAAGGATGGAGTCAAGATCGTCTTTAGGAAAACGGGCTGGAAGCAGACGATGGTTGAGTGGTTCAAGGTCGTCTCATCCCGCGAAGTATGTCCATTTAAAACTTATAAACATTTCTGCACAAGTTTCTGACCAATGTGATAGATTCTCCTGCTGTGTCCTCTATTTTTCACCTCCTGGTTCTACGGTTCTTATATCGGGACACTCCAAACTCAGTACTTCAACGTCCGAACACGCTCGCTCTGCGCCTTCGTTATTCCATGGGGCGATATTGCTGGTGGCTTCATGATTGGATACTTCCTCGATAACAAGCGTTTTACGGTCAAGCAGCGCGCGCGCGGGAGCTTCGTCATGCTCATGGTCCTTAATCTTGCGCTGTGGTATGTGAATTAATTTCGTACTTCGCTGTATTGTCTTTCTTACACTACTGGTATAGGGTGTGGACTGCAGTAATTACCAAGCAGCTTGAAGATCAGAAACCTGTCATCGATTGGACATCACCCCTTTTTGGCCGTACTTTCTCGCTGTTCCTCCTGTTTGATCTCGCCACAATGGCGACACAAACTAGCTTGTACTGGATTATCAGTCACAGTGAGTTATCATAGACCTTGGCTTCATTACCGGTCATTTATCCTCTACCAGTGTCTGATGATTTCATCGTCCTGTCCTACATGACTGGAACCCTTCGTGGCGTGGAGTCTGCAGGTCAAGCAGTGGCATATGGCATTAAGTCCAGCAACACGACAGACTGGCTTTCGATCGGGCTTAATGTTGGACTCAGTCAGTTAGAAATATTTTCTTTTACTTTTGTTCTGCTAACATCACGAATAATTTGTACAGTCGTTTTCGCACTTCCCTTTGCTTGGGTGGTTATTCGCAAGATCGGTGCTGACGACTTCGAGAAATTCACCTTTGACGACATTAAGGATACAAGTAGCGTTTCTACCGATAGAGACGAGAAAGAGAAAGCTTAGTCTATGATATTACGAAATACAGAGACGAGTTTCTTCCTCTCTGATTGAAATGCGATGCACATGTATTTGATGATATTTGGTTCCGTTGAATCCTGAAGATGATGCCGTTAGGTTGTCAACTGAGAGAAAGAACATTGACTTGATTCATCACTGAATTGACAAGCACCATAAACTTACCTAGGACTCAATCCTTAATCCATCTATACTGCCTTGAAATGCACTATTGTTATGATTTCCGAAATTTCTGGCTAGTTCTGAGGAATTCTCTGTGTCACAAAGAACACCGTTGATCTCGATCTTGTTTTCGTTCCATCCGACCTTTCCAGATGTGGAATATTCGAGGGTTTAGCAGTAAATCATTCGCAAAGCTATAACATGCGTCGGGTTTCTGCTTTACCTTTCATACCACAATATCCATCACGCATGCTTTCAACCAGTGACTTCTACTCAACATGTTCAACGACGAACCTTTCTACGAGTTCAACCGCGCCTTCAATGACCTCAGGGATTCAGGTTCAACAACAGATATTACCCGAGCGAGCAGAGCGACACTAAAAGTCAGGTTCAACGCAGTCCTAGTGATAATAGAGGTCAAGTCCGGGAGTTGAAGCCGAGGTGTGTATCCAACCGCTTATTCGTAGCGTTTTATTAATGATTTTTCTCCCTCAGGATAGATCTTCACGAAGACCCAGAAAATAATGTCGTCACAGTGAATTTTGAACTGCCCGGTGTGAAGAAACAAGACGCACACATCGACCTACATCATAGCCGACTTATCGTTACGGGAGAGAATAAGTCTTCGCAGCATGATGAGAGTGGATATGTTACGCGCGAGAGGATATTTGGAAAGGTTTCACGCACTTTGCAACTGCCTCGTGGAGTTTCGGTGTGGTTCGTTCTCATTTCCAAGTGGGTGTGCAATGATTGTATATTGTAGGAGGATGATATATATGCCTCGATGGAGAACGGCATCTTAACAGTCACCTTCCCGAAGTCAAAGTCTGTTCAGGAGCTCATGGCATCGAAGAAGGTTCCTATTGGAAACTAAGCATTTAGAGGACGCGTTTTTTTGTTTGATTCGGACCCCCAAGGTATGTTCCCTGTGATATCATTCCAATAATTGACCTTGGTATGTTGTATGTTGCTTTAATCTAATGCTGTTCAGCGATATGCATTGTTTTTTCTTGTTCGGGCACAACTTCAGCATTTCAGCCACGCGTTCATTTTTCTCTTCGATGGATGGAGGTTCAATCAATATCTCAATTGGTTGTTCATCTCGTCTAGGTCGATTTCCTCCTAGTATTCTATTCATCGATACGAATGAACATGACGATGGTATATGTAAGCACCGTCTCAGCGTCATAATGTATTTAAATGAGGAGCCATCTCAACTGGTTGTCTCCACATACCTCATTCCGATCTGATTTCCAGAATACTGCAGGTTCCTAGTCGTCAATATGAATGGACGGGATGACGCGCTGTTCCCATTGCCGCAACGAACTTAAAGCGAAGAACCACCTCAACGCTCACCACCGACTCGCTCACCGACAGTTCTGATATAGATCCTACTAAGATGTCGTCCCTCTTCTACTATGAACCCTATTATGACTTCGAGCGCTTTCTGGACAATGCAGTTGGCTCTCGCTTAGCTCCAACTGAAACCCAGCTTCAACGGCGTAGTGACACTGGTGATAATAGCGCTGTTAGGTTGTTCAAACCTAGGTGTGCACATGATTTTTTTACTACTCTCAGAATACTTTTCGTTGAGCTCCTTGACAGGATGGATTTGCACGAGAATTCAGACAAAAACCAGGTCATGGCAACTTTCGAATTACCTGGCTTGAAAAAGAATAACGTGCAGATCGATGTCCACAATAATCGTTTGACAGTCTCTGGTGAAAGCCAGATGTCTTCTGAGCTCGACGAAGGAGGGTATGCTGTACGTGAGAGACGTTTTGGAAAGTTCTCCAGGACATTGCAACTCCCTCAAGGCGTTAAGGTACGGGATTTATCGATTAAGCCGTGGATTTAAAGCCTCAAATTGTTATATGCAGGATGATCAAATCCGGGCCCATATGGACAACGGAGTTTTGACAGTTACTTTCCCCAAGGCTTCCCCGGAGCTAGCGCCCAAGAGGATTACAGTTAATTGAGCTCGAATTAGATGTTTGAAGCCGCATTTGGTACAATGTTTCAATTATCCTTCAATGTGTTTTGAAAAACACTAACAATTCCCATCAAGTATGGCGTATTGTAGATACAACTGTCATTATTTTTTGTGTTATACATGTCATTGTCGATAAACCAACGGCGACCACTTTGTTAGATTGGTAGCAATTGTGGGCGATGAGATATGTATAAAAGTTAAAAACAAGATCAAGTTAACAAGGGTTACCTGGCAACATTGTAGACGTCCATGTGATAAAAGGTTTCAGTGGTAGTGCATTGTGAATTATGGTGCAGTGCGCTTAGTCCACCGCTTTTGTTCAGCGGCGGAAAAAAGTTAATATATTTACCGCCGATTTTCTGCAGGGAGCGGCGGAATTGGCGATGGAACAAATTTATAACTCAGTCAGTTTTGAGAATTTTGAGAAATTCTTTACAGGATTTGCTCCCCTTTTGTACAGGCGGCCGCTAAATTATCAAGTTATGTGATGAATACGTCCTACGGAAGTAGCGATATCTGGGCACTGCAACGTAGACTCTCTCTTATACCTTTGCGCCACGTACTAAACATCCATTCTGGACCCACCGCGCCAAACAAGCAAATGCATCTGCTACAGGAGACTATGAACATGTCTGTTGTCCTCATGGTAATGGTATTGTACTCTTCCCGTTCATGTAAGTGTTCTTGTTTCTAAATGAATCATGATCACTACTTTGACAGGTACACCTGTTACCTAGTTGTTTCGTCTGGTGTCACTTTCTGGAAGAACGAACTATAAGAAGCGGATGGGCAGGCTTTTCGGGTATCTTCATTGACTGCCTTTAGGCTGACATTCCGTGACTCGGTCGCTCCGACTCGCTGGACTACTTCCCTGCTCCTCTCAAAAAGCAGCGCTTTGACAAGGGTTATATTCTCCAAACACACCAGGATACTGCATCTGCTCCGTGTTGTCCAGTCCACCCACCTGTTTGACTCGAACATACTTTACTTCATACGACTAGCCACAAGATGGCTGCTCTCACGATTCCATCCAGAATGCCTGTTCATGCATTTGTTCATCCTCTTGGACGAGAATACGGTGCGTTCTTGGGTTTCATGAAACCACCTTATTGCGATTAAATGTGCATCCTACAGTTCATACTGTCCGTTCTTCACCAGGGTCACAATTTGCTCCTCAGCCTCTACTTGCTTCACCCCTTGCACCTTGTCTGACCGATTTATCGTCTTCGCTCCCCGTACCTCCCAATCCGACTTGGACATCACTGTATCCTGCGAGTCACCCTATATGGCCTCTACACAGGCCTCTTCAAGGAAATCCCTATCTTCCTTCGCCTGAAATGAGTAGAATGCAAACATTACCCGCTATATGGACACCAGGGACTTTTCCGGCCCAACCGTTCGGCAGTTTTACACCCTTGCAGCTAAATCCGCATATCATATATAATCCGAACAATCCTTCGATACCGGTACTTCAATGGGATGTCGCACATCCACCGGAAGTGGCAAAAGTCTACACTGGACGTCACACCCTTGTCCCCGTGAACCTCGAGGAGACAGTCATTATCCCTGACACTGTACGCAAGATAGTCATATGTTCAGACTTCGTTCTCCTTGCTGTACGTATGGAGAAGTGGGGCCCCATCGTCGTTGAAAAAACAGATAAAATAACTATTCGAGATGTGCTTGATGCCATCCATAACTACCTACAAAAACCATTAACGTATGGTGAAATGGCCGAGATCGGGCGATTGGCTGGAAATTTCGACAACCTTCAAAGTGCTGCTTACAATCGTGTCCAAGATTCCTATGAACTACGTAGCGCCGCGAGGAAACGGGGATTCAAGCGTATCGATATGCTTGGTCCCAATCGACGTTTTCAAGGCCTGCGACAGGTTGTCTTCCAAGATAATACTTGGAAACTTTTCATGGGTCTCCTTCCAACACCTGTCCCGCCATATTAATGTTGACATCTGAGTACAATCGCAATATTTACTTTATTTTGTAAACCATATACTCTACTACTTGTCATAATACCTCCGTAATCCAACATGTTCCTAGTTACACCTGATTCAGAACGATGTGCCAGCCGGTCCAGTGGGCTGCAAGTGTAATGTGAAACGAAATGTCCCAAACCCAACACTAAACTATTAGCATGTCCGCGACGTAGTAAAATTTGGAGCCTGGCCGACACATTGAGTGCACACTACTTACGTCGCTGTCATTGCAGAAAATTTAAAACCAATGACGGGCCCATCACATCCCAGGACAGCATCTGTAACCACCAAGTGGCCACCAACGTTTTGATCGGTCGACTACCAGGGAATTTGTTCTTGTTGTGCAACGCCTTCTGCAATTTCCATTCTGATCGAGAACCGGCTTGTCAACAACCACTTAACAAATGACATGCACCTACAAGGACCAACACTCAGCCACCACTTGACCGCAAGAAGGTTTCTTTCAAGAAGCTACACAACGTTTCTCTCCAATTCAAAGAAATAGCTATGTCTTCTGCGCCGCACTGTCGCTACGTGAATCTCCTATTCGTGCGTTTGTTTATTCTTTCCCGGAGTCTCAGTGTCGGCGTCTATGGTGTCCTATTGCCTTGTTATCAATTATTGTTCTGTTCTGGGAAAACTCCTGTAACAGGGAAAGAAGCATGCGCATTCCGAATCAGTACATTATTTTCTCATAATCGCTTGACAACCTTCAAGAACTAGCTGTAGCATTCCTGGGAGCATCTACATCTGGACAATAAGCAATGTTACTACGCCACTGTTGAGAGTAGAAGCCCGACAGACAAGAATACCTCCTAGCCTTTTATAAGGTAAATTTGGATCATATCCCTCTTAATTTTTTTGACTTCAGAAATGCGCCCTGCAAATCGTCACGTACGTTTTCGCGCTCCAAGAGAGCACGTCAGACGATACACGGCAGGTAGACGTCCGCCTGGAACACCCTATGCGAGACGTCCTAGTTATCTTCCTGAATATGTAGTTCCAAGACGTGAGTTCGCCACTCTAACTTTGTTTGAAAGTCTCGTAGCTGGTCTCATTCTTTTTCTCTTTCGTAGGAGGCATTGTAGAGGTCATTCCCCCGTATGCCAACATATCCACGCAGGCAGTTCGTAGTACACCTGTCTCATACGAATTTGACAATTCAACTTTGACATGGACACCAAGACAACAAAGTCCTCAAGAACCGTATACACTCTTCACACATGACAGCCCGATATTATAGGAATATCCGAGTAGCACACTTCGTTGGCGTTCACGGCCTCTTCCTCCAGCATACTGGCCAGATAACAACCAAGAGCAGTTGCCTTGGTATCAACCACCAATCAATGAATCCGGGCAGGATATGTGGCTTCACTCCGATTTGGCCCTCAACGGGATGGAATGGAATATTTTGAACTCACCCAGGACTGCAAAATGTGCAACTTATTGGAGGCAGATTGTAAGACCTCGATACGACGACACGGCCACAACAATTCCTAGTGTTCACGAAATAACAATGCTCGCTTTCAACCCTCTTGTTGCCGCTTGAATGAGCCGGTGGGGACCTATCACAATTAGGCGTGATCAACGTGATTTAACTGTTCTGGAAGTCATGGAGGTTATATACGCTTACTTCCACACACCATTGACTTCCGCGGAAATATTGACAATTCGCCAAGACTCGAACCTATACACTGATGTGAACGCAAGTTATCTTCACAGATTGAACACAATAAGAAAACCAAACGACAACAGCTTTGCAGACGATTGGAACATGCAGCGGGTGGATACTCTCTGCGGAAAAGTTTCCTTTGATGGACTACAAATCGACCCATCAAGTTATCGGGACGGACATATCACACTTTACTTTGTGCTTGATCTCTGGGACCAGTAATTTCAGAGGACATATAAGTTTAATTTACTACTCTGGCTAGCCTCTTTTGGTAACAAATAATGCTTTGCTACTTATCTGTTGCGAACTATCTATCACGGTTCATGCGATATAAACACTTACGAATAGATGGAATTATGTCTTTGCTTATTATAATTATAGGCAAAGAATCTAATCACCATCGTCAAGGGCTATGGACAACAGACACAAACGCCACACTTTGCAATTACCTCACAATGTGACAGATCGTCATTGAAAAACTTTTTAGAGTCTTTAAATGAATGCGAAGTCGAGTATGCATTCGAGTACTCAAGGAGATTATATTCAAAAATGAGCTCACCATCATTTCAAGTGTGCGTCGAGATAGAAGTTGCCGACGTCATCGTGTCACACTTTGTCACGTCTTATTCTAGTGCTGTCGGTGACTGCCAAGTTGTGCTTAAGGCCTGGTCAAGAGTCTCTCGCGGTGTCTGCAGCAACCTACGTTCCCTCATGTCATCCTCTCAGAAGCAAAAGGCAAAGGCCCCCGAAATAATAGATACCACCATCGACCCAGATCACGAAGAATCCTCCGAGTCAGAACACGAACCTAACGAGATCATAGACGATACGCCCACTGCATCTACATCGCAGAAGAAGAAAAAGAAGAAGAGGTCCAAGGCAGCTAAAGCTTTGAATGCTCTTCGTGGAAAGAATGAAATTCCCGATGAGGTCGTCGAGCAGGTCTTAGACAAGGTCAAGGCAGAGGGTTCCGTCTCGACTGAGGAGGCAACCCATGAGAATGTCAGACTTGCTCTGGAGCAGCTCAAGATCATGGACGTGGTTAAGGGAAAGGCGGGTCTCGGAGGGCACAATGCGAAAGATATGGGAGAGCATAAGGTATGCATTGTTTTTATTCTTTCTATCTGTGATATGGAGCGTCTAGTTTCTAGTTCTGGGCAACACAACCTGTCCCACAGCTGGGTATGTCTGCCTTTTCCGTTGATCTAGAGGAACGCTTAGACCGTCCGCTCAGGCGAAGGCCCTCCAATCGATGATGGTTACATCGAACCCTCCAGACCCAGAGAAGAAGTTCGTCAGGAGCCATATCCCCTACCCAAAGATTTCGAGTGGGCCACATTAGATATTAATGATCCGAAACAGGTGTGCCTAAACGTTCTTTGCGTGTCTGTTTTTCTTGCCGAGCAGGTATTTGCCTACAGAATAAGGAAGTTTACGACCTGCTTTCTCTGAACTATGTGGAAGACGATGTCGCGTCGTTCCGATTTCAATATAGCTCAGAATTTCTTGCCTGGTGATTTTGTTGTACTTCATTTTTGAAGATAGCTGTATTGATATTTGTGGACGCGTAGGGCGCTCAAACCTCCTGGCTACCACAAGGAATGGCACATCGGGGTGCGCGTTTCGTCAAATAAGAAACTGGTGGCCTTCATCTCTGGTGTTCCGATGTCCTTGCGTGTACGTGGAAAGTACGTTGACTTTTCTCAGATTCCGATATTGTGCCAAAAAGACTCACCTATAATAAAGCGTTATCGCAGTCAGCGAAATCAACTATCTCTGTGTGCATAAGAAGCTCCGATCCAAGCGCCTGGCACCCGTCTTGATCAAGGAGGTAACGCGACAATGCCATCTCAAGGGCGTTTTCCAGGCAATCTACACCGCTGGAGTTGTGATACCAACACCAGTATCTGTATGCCGGTATGCACATCCACGTTCTTCCATATAACTTGCCGATCCTCATCTCCCCGCAGATACTACCATCGCTCTCTCAACATCCCCAAGCTGGTCGATACTAAATTCTGCTATGTACCTCGAAACATGACGCTTGCACGCATGATACGCATAAATCAAGTACCATCAACAAGGTCGACGCCGGGTCTCAGAGAGATGGAAGAGAAGGATGTTCTTCCCGTTGCAGACCTGTTCACTCGTTACATGAAACGGTTCACGATGGCGCCTATATTCAGCGTCGAGGAAGTGAGGCATCAGTTCATGAGCGGAATGGGAACTGGATCAGTGGGAGATGGCGGCCCTGGGCGCAGAGTGGGACAGGTGACTTGGACACACGTCGTTGAGGCACGTCTGTATTTGTTGGTCTTACACGTTCCATAGCTGATCCGAAGCCCTTAGGACCCCGCCACGCACAGGATCACGGACTTCTTCTCTTTCTATTCACTGCCATCTACCGTGATCAACAACACGCGC
>JASFDH010002257.1:0-11497 GCA_036937195.1 Nidularia pulvinata | reverse complement strand
GTCTGCTTGTCCCTTGCACGAAATACTACGCCATACGATCCCTCTTCAATCTGATTTAATCGTTCATAACAGTAGACTGAGCGTGAAGGAAGAATAGGGGGATGGAGTGTTCTTGGGGGTACATAAACGCTGTGGGTCCTATGAGTTGTCACTCGTGTTGAAGACGATTCTCGAGGTGGAGGTGAAGGCTGAATATGGGTGGATTTGGCTACTTTAGCTTTGCGGCGTTTGGGAACTATAATCTGAGTCTGGGGTCCAATATCTTCTTCGTCTTCATCCCATTTTGATCGCTTCCGGGAGGGCGTAGAGGGTCCAGCAACAGTACTCGACATGACCGAGGAACAGAGAACAGTAACAAGTTTCAAGTTTTAAGTGACAATGCTTTACCTTGGGGTCGTCGTCATCTGAATATAACATAGGTAAATACTCCGCCAAAACTGGAGCGGCGTAATCATATAAATCCAAGTTAAGGAAGGGTATGTACATTGCATGTAAAAGAATAAATCAATTAGGACCTTCCGCCGCTCTCACTTGCTCGTCAAGGCATTTGACCAAATAATTCCTAGTCTCCCCAATTGACCAACTCTTTTTACCCTCCTGATTCACCTCGGAGCTGGATAAATCTTTTGAGAAAAATGGCTCCACACAGACTTTACTGATGGAAATAAAAAGATCCTCTAAGATCCAAGATAACCGCGGGCCTGTTAACTCAATGGCAGGTTCTGCATTCATCTCCAGAATTTTAACTTGGTAAAGGGATGCGGCAGAAGGTGTATGGCTGATTAGGAAATCGACACCGTACAGCTCGAATGCGTTCGGCAAAGGCTGGAGATTCATAGAAACATCAGTGTAGTCCAGATGAGAATGAATATTCGATTCATACCTGAAAGTGAACTGGGCTTTGAAGTGCTGCTTTGAATGTCTCTGCCACAACATCTCCCATCTGCTCAATGATAGACTCTATGTCTGCTTTGTTGAGCTGTTTATTCTCTTCCCCGGACAGGATCTTGAAACCGATCAACTCGTTGAGCAGCCTGACATTGCCTTCTCCGAGATGAATCTGTAGTGAAGTATTGGTGAGATGGGCCTCAAGATCCAGTGGCTCCTGTTCACCATCCTCGTCATAAGAAAAGGATGGCGTCGTGTATGCTGCTGCCGAAAAAAGGGCCAGAATGCGGTTGTAAAGGAAGACCTGGAGAGCGCCAGAAGCGACAACATACGCTCTCAAGTGAAACTGGTAATCAACGTTAAACGTCAGACAGTAGTATTTGAGAACTAACGCTATGCTTACTTTGCGACCATTTAATTCCTCCAATTTGATTCCTCCTCCGACTGGAACTTCTGCAGGATCCAGCAGTAATGGGTTCAAGACATACTCCTATAATCAAGCCGACCAATGAGCTCGAGAGCAAATCCTGTCAAGACAATCCAATAAACACTTGAATGACAAAATGGCGCAGCTGAGACGTCACGACAGAAGTTTTTGCGTCGTCTACTGCCTCTTGGTTCTTGTTTGATTCGTCTTCGTCTTCGCCATCTTCATCTTCCTCGAATTCTTCAAATATTCGTTCCAATCCTTCTTTGCTGTTGAACAAACGTATTCCCATGCCTCTATCAGCCATCCCGCTATTGGGATATCGGTCAGACGCCATGGAATCTCGAAGCACTAATAAGAATGAACGGACGGTTTTAATATCCACCAGGTATTAGAATCCTCAAGACGCTCCCCGAGCTCCCAAAGCTCGTCTACCCACATCGCATCCAATTCGTCTGCGTACGAGAGTTCAAGCTCATATGTTTTCGGACAGGCGTTTTTCAATATGGACGTGGGGTACTTTGTAGTATATGAATGGATAGCTCGTGACAAGTAATGCTTCCGGATGAGAGCCTTCCTGAATATATATGTGCACGAGAGCACATTTTCGCGGTGAAAGTGTGTTAATTCATGATCGATAAGATCATATGTGGACCACTGAAGAAGGTGCCGGTTTTCTATGTGAGCTCTCAACTCGTCCGGAATAGAAGACATGATTTCGATATCAAGTGCAATATTCTGAAGAGCATTGGACACCAGTGATTGTGTGAACGGAGCTGAGGGCCAAGAAACCAGAGCACAAATAGAAGGGGCCATGGCTGCGAGGACGGTCAAGAAGCAGATGCAACACTGATGGAATGAGAGCCGAGTTCAGAGAATGGCTCTGGGTGAGTTTGACGAAAGTTTGGCGAAAGATAAATTTGGGTGGGCAATCGAAGGAATCATGTGATTGGTATAGCGTTCCTCGGCATGCGGGGTGCAGCTTGGCGTCAAATTGCGTCGCGAGGGCAAGTCTTATTTATTGCAGGTATATCCTTCCTCTTTCTGCCCGTATGTCCCGTGTTTTCAACCGCAATCCTAATACTCTTCTTAGACACCCTCTACGCGCTGCATAATGCCCAATAACTATCTCTTTTCAATCCAGCCGACATTTACACAGGGCTTGGTCCTCGGCCAGCTCTCCATTCTCTTCCTTCTCGGCCTCATCCTAAAATACCTCTTTCTTGACTCCTCCCAGTATCCATTCGAGACCTCTTCCTACCATCCGCGAGTCGACAGCAATCTCTCGCTTCGCAAGCTCAATCTCGAAACGCGTAATGCGGACGACGACCTTCAGCATCTCAAAGGAGAATCCACTGACTGGTTCAATGCCTTATTGCGTCAGGTAAGAGCCTCCGTATCTTTCTCGAATCATCTATTCATCTTCACCCTATAGGTCGTTGATGTGTACCGTTCCAAGCTGCGGGATGATTTGCCAGGGATTGAGGGAGATGAGGTTGCGAGGAAGCGGATAGAGGATTTCGCGAACAAGATACGACCAACTGGATTCATGGTATGTTGCTTTCTTGAGGTCTCGAAGCTCTATAGCACTCAGTGCATTTCTTTACCAGGATCATATCAAAATTACGTCGGTAGATCTCGGGGTATCGGCCCCTACTTTGTTTAATGCGCGTATGGGACATACAAAATCCGGTCTTCCTTCAGTGCGTATGCTTCCAGATTCGCGTTTTTCATGATGTTTATCCTTTTCAGGAGACGGAATTCGATGCTACGTACACCGACACGTTGTCAATTTCTCTATCCACCTCTTATCTCTTCAACTATCCTATGGCGTCTTTCGCGCGTCTCCCCATCTCGTTGACAATATCGCTATCTCATTTCGAATCTTCAGTAAGTAATGCAGTCAGCACGGTATAACAGAACGTGATTGATCAAGCTACTCAAGATAAGCATGGCAACCCCCGCGCCTGATTCTACGACCCCAGTGCTTACCATCAGTATATCGCCTAATTTTGTCCTTGACCTTACTACAACGTCGCTAATGGGGAGCCGAGCGAAATTAGCGAACGTTCCCAAGTTACACGAACTTATTCAGCACCAGGTGCGGCGGGTGCTCGCAACACGAGCGACATGGAAAATCGTTCTGCCCGGCCTGGCGAGCGTGGCTGAAGTAAAAGAAGAAATAAAAAAGGAATTCTCAGAAGGACTTGCACAATGATCCTCCTTTACACGGTACGTAAATATGCCTCAACGTATGGTTGCGGAAGAGAAATACTGAACAGCAGGCTGAATAGATAGATACGATACCCGATGTACTTCCAAACAATAGTTTCGATGTATTGCACAGTTGATTTACTTGAGCTCTTTAATTATTATCATTATTCAATTCAGGCCGCTCAAACTCCGGGCAAAATTGTACAGTACACTTTCTCATAATGCATAGCGTTGGTTTCACCCAAATTGTGAGAATTATGCATTATCGGCATTCATTTTGGCCGACGGAAAGCCTTTTATATCCCCCAAAATCTCATGCATTATGAGAAAGTGTACTGTATATATCATTATATGTGCGGCATATTTAGCAGTGAAGAATATTCATGGCTAGATTAACATTACAATATTGGCAAGTGAGGGTTAAGTGACGCTTGAACAAAGATTTGCCAGTGATTTCCCCGTTTTAGATCTGTTCGATAGGTGAACGTAGAAACCAATACCGACGTTGAATTCTATATCCCCAGCTGATCAAGCCACTCTTCTATCTTTACGAATGCCTGGTGACCATCCAAATTGTCCACCTCGATTATATCAACACTAGGATTCTGACACAATCGGTTGGACTTCCGCAGGCGTTTAATTTCATCTGGAGTTCCTATTATGGCCAGCGGAAATCTGGGTTCAAAGTTAAACTCTGCGAGTTTCGTTGGGAGCAAAGAACCCGGGACATCGTCATTAGATGTTGGCGGTGACATCAGAACAAGCCCTGACGCTGGATGGGATGATATATAGGTCTGGGCGATAAGACATGCGGCAGAGCGAGCAAAGATGACAGGGGGGAAAGGTATCATGGATAACTTGATGGCAGAAGTTAATTCTATCCAAGAGGTCAATCTCCTGAAGCATAGTAGAAGGTCAGCAAGCTACCTGCTTCAAATTCCTGCATCATTTTAGTTGAGTTTGTTCGTGACGATGCCGGAATATCAAGATCGCTCTGAAGGCACGTAAATCCTGTCTCGGAGAGCATAGCAGACAAGCCATTGATGCTATTCAAAAAATAGCCAGGTTTAGTGTCTTTCTGGTAACAGTGCAAGTAGCGAATGGTATTCGTACCCTTTGCTTGAAGTTCCATCCCAGTTACTAGCAGAAACGAAAACCAGAGGTGTAGGAATTTCTCTTGGAGCCGATTTTGGAGGAAGACGAGTAATTAACGCGGAACCTGAAGAGAACCTAAGGGCCGTTCTGCGAGTATAAGATGGCTCCCAAGCACAGCGCCAGCATCTCCTAAAGGCTGAATGCATAATAAGTGAAAAAGATTTCTCCGAGTGGCTGGGTGCAGTAACGATGTTTCAGCCAAAGTGAAGAGAGTTGATGCAAAGGAAAGTTGGAATGAGATCCAGGGAGGTTCTGCACCGCAGGGAATACTGTGGTTGAACTTCATGATTGAGCTCAAGTCTCAAGTAGACCTCGACTGTATGACCGCATTTGTATTTGCAGTTGTTGTGAGACATATTCGGAGCTCTTGCTAACTTCATCCAAACACCCTTTGCAGCGCGCTCTTTACGCGCGCGCACGCTTCTGACTCTACTTCACCTCCGTAGCAAAAGTAAAGATGGCTGCTGCTGCCTCCAACATTGTCTTCGATGATATTTTCACCATTAGCGCCATTGATAAGGAAGGCAAAAAGTTCGATCGAGGTTCGGCTCAGGCAGCTCTATATTTCGAAATCCCAGCTTTACAGCTATTCTTCCAGTTTCACGTCTCTATGCTCATTCAAAAAACTACGACATGGACCTCACATTAGACTATAATGTCGAGCTATTCCCACTTCAAAAGGACCAAGGCTTTGCGCTTGCATTAGCGTCGTCGCTCGCTCGAGGGGGTGCTGCAACAGGTACCACTGGCGACGCTGGCGTTGAGGACGCTGACGACAAGGAAAGAGACGTGTGGAGACCTGATGGTAAGGGTAGAAGAGGACTGGAAGATGACTACGACTATGTGATGTACGGAAAGGTAGGTGAGATGACCTTTATATGCGCGTTTGATGCTTAAACCGTTTATGAGGTCTACAAATTCGACGGAGGAACTGCAGAAATTGTGTAAGTTGTACCGCTCTTCGGCTACTGTTCAAATGATTTGATGACTATGTTATAGCACTGCATATGCATCGTTTGGGGGGCTTCTTATGTCCTTGACAGGTTCCTTTCGACATATGACAAGTATCGTCTTGGGAGATCCTGTGTATATTCTCTTGCGAAAATAGACGAATTCCAGTTACTTTTATTTTATTTCCGTTTTCAGCATTTCGACATCTACGATTGCTAGAATCGCTCGAATCTCTTCACTTTATATTAAATAAAGGAGGCGGCTCGAACATCGAGGTTGAAGCATTGAAGGCATGACATTTCTAGATGTATGAGGGAAGCTTGCTTCAACTCTGGAGTGTGTTGGGGCTTTTCGATGTGGTATTATAAAAAATGCAATGCGCGCTATTCCACTATGAGTACATACATATGAATAACTATTATTCGATGTGCTGAGAAGTTTGGTCTATCGTAAACATGAAAATGCTATATGTAAATGCTATCGTAATGTGTAAAAGAATAAAAGTGCGTATTGATAAGTATCCTGGAGCTCGTATAAATTAAGAAAAACCTGACTGTAAACAGCCCTACTGCCCCTGAGCAGGAGGAGTAATCTGCCTTCCGAAACGCGTCGACATTCGAATATTGGAAGGCACTCGAACTAAAGACACCCGTTGTGCACAACGGGTCTGGCTCCATATCTCCGCTTGCTCGGAGGATCCTTCCTGTGCCGTATAAAATCTTTCGTGAGATGCTACAGCATCACCGGGTGGCGAAGATGGGGAAGGGAATACTTCAGAGGAGAAAGGACCATTAGAAGCGCTGCTTGAAGCTCCTGCATCCTCGGGGAAGGGGAATGACGATAAAGACCCTGATATACTTGGCCTAGGGGAGTCAACAAGTTGGGAAGCATACAAAAAGCTTGAAGATAGATCCTCTGAAGAAGGCCAGTCGGGGCCGAAATCGATAGCGGAGTGGAATGAACCACAGGTCGAAGACTCGCGCCTGCGATGTGACGGTGATTCTTGACCTCCATACGCAGGATGCGACGGCGAACTTGATATCCCCAATTCGTCGTCATGGAGAGAAAGGGTCATAAGCGGTATGGATTCCATCCTTCGGCTTTGCAATGTTTCCTTCGCTGCTATCAATGCAATCTTTTTTGCTTGATTCCAGGATCGATTCTCCGCTTCCAAATCCCTAGAAAGGACATCGCGATGACACGTGAGCCGCACAATGAGAAGCCGGACTTGCATAACACGCTTTGCAATCCCTTGCACCGCAAGTGTGAGGCGGTCGCGGGTTGCTTTTTGGAACGGGGTCAAAGTTGCAACATTGCGAAGCAAACGCATATCGGAATCGAGCTGAGCCTGAGAAACCGTAATGTTTGATTCCAATTCCTGTATCTTGGATTGGATGATTTGGGATCGGGATGGTAGACGAGAACCTTCGCCACGGGCAGAGATCGGTGATATGGATATGGGCTCAGCATCGCTAATACGGACAGGTCTCTGTAGAGGTTGAGAGAAATCCTGGTCCGGAAGTTCCACATTGCCAGCAGCGAGATCAGCTTTCACGAGATCGAAGGTTGCCTTGAATTGGTCCGCGCCTTCGACTTCTGGTGCGACAGGCACATCAAAATCAACGTCTTCCCCACCACTCATTATTGTAACCCTGCGTTTTTGATTGGGTCGTTGCGGAGATTCACCAGATAGCATGCCCATGAGATCGGCTGGGGCATCTGTATCCCACTCATGGGAGGGCTGAGCTGGTATACGCGCTCGTTGAATATCGTGAAGATGCGACGTAGCAGCCGCGACTCCTGTGAGTTGGAAATCCCTTCCAGACATCCCCAGAGATCTCATTCTTACACCTGCAGACTTGAATGCACTGGCATAATTGATTTTCGCAATCCAATCGTTAAGTTCGCTCTGATCTGAGGTTTGCAGTAATAACTGGCGGCCATCTGGCATTGCGAATCGGAGAGTGTTTTCGTACTGAGAAACTGTCAGCTTAAACGCCACTAACGTGTAGGAGTGCACATACCTTGGTATACGAGCTGTCAAAGACCGCAATAGCATCCTTCACAGAAAGAATCTCGTCTGGCCGGAACACTGCGCCATATGGAAGGGTTATGTGTCCTTTTGACGATTCTGATTGATCTAGCAACGTTGTTGCCCAAGACGTATCGCGGAAAAAGAGCAGCTGGGAACCGGTGAGAATAGCACTCCAGGATCTCCATTTGCGGTTTGAAGCCTTTTTCCCCCCCACCAAGACATCGTCCTTCCGGTTGAGCGACCCGACCTTGGTCACTTTCAGGGACAATACTTCCCCAGTAGAGGGTGGGATTTCGGGCAAAGCTCCCATCGTGCTGACGGCCGGATTGGGAGGGCCGCCGGCGACACTGAGGTTGAAGACTGGTGTTCCTCGATTGAGATCCGACAATGCAACTTCGATTATGTTTGCATTCGCAAAAGCGCGCTGCAGCTCGTCAGCGTCCCACGAGCCAGCAGTTCCCTCATATGAATATGGGTTTTCCAAGGGTATATAGGATTCGACTTCCACTCGAAGTGGTCCAAGTAGATTCTACACGGATCAGAGATGAGTAACCGCGAGACGACCAAGTTAGGATCAAGCACTTACATTAGTGATGAGATAGTATGGATCAACCTTGTTCGCCCGGGGTATTAATGTCGATCCACTGTTGGTAGTAGGGGATGTTAATGGAGTAGTGACTGATGTAGACGATCTGCTGGTAGTAAATTCCTGGGTCAAACCACGTTGGCCATTAACATCCAACGGATCCTCTATAAATATGAATGGCGCGAAAACAATATTGTCGTAAAAACACTGGGGATGATATTAGAAACCAGACATCAAATAAAATGCATGCTTGCTCACATCTAAAACCTCTGTGACAACACCTGGAAGCTTTGTGTTTTTAATGTAGTCTGCCTTGGTCATCTTTCGCTTGTTCGACTTATTGAAAGCGTCTGTATGGAGCATGATCAGACTGAATGCCAATATGTACGGATGATCTAGAACGGTAGATGTTTAATTGCAGATACACTTGGGTAAAGATGGGTGAATGACAAACCTTCCGATGCAAATAAAGCCGGGTTGCACTGCATATAGCGAACGGCGAATGCCTCGATTACCCGGTCTATCTGTTGCGTTTCGCGTGGAAGACCGACTTCCATAAGTAGTTTGCGAAGGGCCACGTCCAGAGGGTCATCGACGAAGTCGAATTGGCTGATATACACTCGAAGCGCCTGAGCGTAAAAGGGATCTGCGCTGGAAATAAATGGATATCAGATACGTTCATTATAGGGGATGAGAACAATATCCTACCTAGATGCCAAGATCCCAGCGATTTCAGCCTTGGTTACGGCGGCGCGCAAGCGAGTTAAATAAATATCTGGTGATTCCTCGTTTTCGAGAGGTTTAGGTATATCTACCGGCCGCGCCAGCATGGCCGGTTTACTCCCAGCACCTATGTCAGGGCTAGGTTCGGTGGGCAAGGGGGGTTCTAGTGATGAGAATACGCCTAGAGATAGTCGATGTAGGAGAGGGGGATTCGTCTGAGAGCGTGGCCGTGTTCGTGATGGCATGCCATGTGTGGAAGTGAAGGATCGACGGTTCTCATCGACCTGTGGTAAGGGGACTGAAATGGGCGGCGACATGGGTAACCCTGAAGAATCGCTTAATAGCTTTCGTGAATTCTGGCGGCGCGAAGCGCTGTCCGCGGTCATTGGACGAATCTGTTCCCGGCGCTTTGAAACTGGAACCGGTCCTATATGAGAATTAAGGTGATCTGCATTCGAGAAAGAAGAGCGACGTAAACTTTCTCGTGCCGAATGACTGCGAGATAGCGTCCGAGCGTGGCGAGTACTTGAGGACCCCCCTTTTGGTAGATCGACGTCAAAAGGAGAAACAGGCTGCATGACAGGAAGCGGTGGTATGACGTGCAACGAGGATGTTGTCGTAGATACTGGAACAGGAGGGTCCACGTATGTGCCGGATTTCTTTCGAGCCCGCGTCCAAAATGAAGGTCTCCTTGAGAGAGTTTTTGGTGAATTTTGAGACACACCCTCTCCCTCTCCATCCACCTCCTTATTCTTCTCCTTCTCCTTCCCTTTTGCATCGTTGCCGCCGAAATGCAAAAACGAATTTGTACCGAATGATATACCTCGCGTCCGCCTGCGTCCATTGGCGGAACCAAACTCGTCCAGCGAATCAGAGGAGTTTCTCGTATCTATTCTCTGCGTGCTCTTAGCCTTCCGAACACTAGGAGATGAGAGCTGTGGATTTGTAACCGGCGATGCTGGCCCCTTGAAGGTTACCGTATTGGTCCCAGAGGATGGAGAAGTAGATACGCTAGGCAGCACATGGGGAAGCCCCAGACCAAGAGCTGCTTTGGCAAGCGCTGCAGTGGATGATGAACTAGGAAGTGATGCTGCAATGTTGCCAGAGTCCGTACGACCAGGATGCACTACTGTCTGTGCGCTTCTCTCTCCCAACTCTCCGAACATATGCCCGTTCAAAGCATAGTCATCGCCAAAAGTCTGTGGGGGAGGAGTGGGCGGTAGATCCTTGTTGACCATATATAAACTCGACAGTGGTCTGGATGAGGGTCCTGCATGATGGTCCCAAGCTGTGTCAGAGCTGTGTTGGCGCACTACTGGAGACGGCAGTTCAGGGCGCTTTCTCCAGAGAGGCAAGGAGAAGAAGTGGGTGGTAGTCTCGGTTGTCGTAGTCGTGATAGTCTGAGTGCGCGTTGTGGTGGTTTCGGCAAGAATTACGGGGACAGGAAGCGGGGAAGCGGAGGCAGATTCGTGATAAGGCGGAGGGGCAACTAGGGTCTCTGAGATGGAATTTCTGGGGTTGGATGGGGCTTTGGTGCTCGATGTAAAGAGCCTGACCATGAAGACGTGGGGTGGGACGTGGGTGCGGTATCGACGAGTGCCGGGCAGGGCTCCAGGGCAGGGTTGATAATATGCCGCTGAGCGCACTGTGCGGTGCAATGTCGGACTACGGTACTGGCAGTGGAATTAGAGTGCTCGGTACCTGCCTTGGTGTGGGTGGTGTGCTAAGCCTTTCAGTGTCACGACGGTGAGTGCACCTGTGAGCGGACCCTGGTCGGACCATCTGCACAGGCACCGACGCGTGACTTGACGTGACACTCTGATCCCATCGCGCATACGCGAACCACATCGCGCGCACTGGCATTCAGTCTTTGCGAAACTCCTGGATATACACGCTGCATCTCCAATGCTAATAATATAATCTACTACTACGCCGTAACACCCGAAACAAACAACATCGCTCCTTACATCTTGTCCTCCCCTTTCTTCTGTTTCTGAATCGTCTTCTTCCGTGTCTCCAGCGTTGACCGCTGCACAATCTCCATCAGCCCATGTAATCTCCAACTCAAAGGAAAACTCACCTCCGTATCCCGCTTTTGCTTGCTATACTTCACCTTCTCGTACAGCTTCCTCTGCTTGTTGCTCATCATCATCTTATTCATATCTGTCTCCCCGTCCTCTCCAGCCGCGACCCCCGTCTTCTTCGCCTTCTTCTTCGACTTCTTGACTTCCTGCTCAAACGTTCCGTAATCCACGCCTGCCGCCTCAGCAGCCAGCTCTGCCGCTCTCAGGGCAGCTGGGTCATCACTTGTCACTGCCACCGCAGCTTGCAGAGCCTTTCCTTCTGCCTTCTCCTCCTCATCCTCAGCCTCGTCTTCCTCCATCTCCGATTCCGATTCTTCTCCTGCAGCTGCCGACTCCGCCACAGGGTTGTAGGCACCCTCGTATTCACCAAAGGGACTGAGATGGGGAGGAAGTGTCTTGCCTTGGGCGTAAGGGTCTTCGAGTAGTATCTTCCC
>JASFDH010002256.1:0-11498 GCA_036937195.1 Nidularia pulvinata | reverse complement strand
AAATTCAGGGATAAACCTTGAAAACGTACGCAGATAAACATGATGGAGGCGTTTGATGCAAACTGCCCATACAAAGTTGGGCATTATAATGCTATAGGCACTTTCACGACGCAATGCGCGTGCTCATGATATTCATCACAAGAGGAGCTCGAAGTTGAAAGTCAGGGGATTCGTGGGGTGACGTATGTTCGGCTCTATTATCAACCATCGTGATAGACAAGCTTCGAGTAAGCGTCCACCCGGAGCCGAGGTTGATGACAATGGATGCCGGCAATTTGTCATCACTCACCGGGACCATTCCTCCGTCGACGGTTGTCTAGCTTCTTACAGCAGTACGTAGCGTATCATTCTTTAAGCTCTACGGAACCAGATTATCCCTGGAGTATATCTTCATTCTAAAAAACAGAAACACGGATGCAGCAACTGCGCTGGGACATAGCAAGGCATGCGTCACATATTTGGCACAGCGTGTTCAACACGCTCACACCTAGTCCTAAGGGCGTCTTTCTACAGCCCTCATATCGCCTCTGACTTCGTTCTTGGTCATATATTATCGCCGCTGTCAAAGATGTATCTTGGAATAGTCAATATCTGCATTGATCCCGTGGTGCTGAATTCTCAAGGTAATGATAATGAGAACTCGGTCGATGCCCGAAGCTTGGTGGGATGCCTTCCAGTCCCTGCAATCAATGGGAGATAGAGGCTTCTCAGCTCGGGGACGGCATTAGTCTAAGCGTGCTGAACAAGACTGCATCGGGCTGATGTTGTGCAGCGTGCATATGTTGAGTGTATACAAAAAGGCAGATACCCAGCCCTCTTTTTTCAGAACATATTCAAGACAAATTCACTCATCCATCCATCCAAACCTAACTCTCTATCCGTACACGTTTTTACCTATAGTATCATGTCCGGAAAGCTTCTTCTTGTAAGCTTCCAATGATCCTTTTATCTTGAAGTCTCTTTAATCGACTCCCATATCGCAGGTTACTGGTGTCACTGGCTTCATCGCTGGACACGTTGCCAACCAATTCCTTGAGAAAGGCTACGGAGTTCGAGGGTGAGCGACACTTGAAACTCATAACCTCCATAGAATTCTTACTATTCAAATAGAACCACGCGGGGCGGGAAAATCCAGACCTTAAGAGACACTATTAAGGTTCCCGGACTTGAGTTCGTGCAAATCGACGATGTCGCTACGGCAGATTTTACTGAAGCATTGAAAGGTAACCATCACTCGAACTGCATGGCCGCTGTTCCGAGCCTAATCTATTCTGACAGATGTGTATGCTGTTATTCATGTTGCTTCGCCCCTTCCAGGAGCAACTTCTGTTGACGATACTCTTAATGTATAGTTTTATATTCTCTTCTTTGAAAGGCTTGAAGAACTTACTGTTCTTTCTTAGACCGCAGTGGAAGGAACTCTAAACATCCTCAGACAAGCGGAGAAAGCAGGAATCGAGAAAATTGTTGTTACAAGCAGCTTCGGTGCTGTATTAGATCGTTAGTGTTTTCATAGATCCTGATTAAGATTAATCTCACCTCTGTTTACAGCTTCCCTCGCTCCTGGTTTTGCTGGACTTAATCTCACCGATTCAGGTTCGCTAATTCCATGTTAAAGCTTTTGTTCTGTTATACCTAATCATCTCGAACAGACTGGGGACATGTAACCCGTGAGAAAGTGCAAGAGAAATCGGAAGACCCGGTATACGTTTACTTCGCCTCAAAAATTCTAGCAGAAAAGGCACTATGGGAATTCGCAAAAGAGCATCCAAGTCTCGATATTGCAACCAGTAAGTCGCCTCTCCAGTAATACTATATCAAAGTAGCTCATCTAGCACTTTAAACAGTTCTTCCCGGCTTTGTCTACGGCCCATGGGCAGATCATTTCCCCCTCCCATCCAAGGGTGCCTTGGGCACCAACGGGTTCCCATATACCCTCATCACCGGCGGACTACCCCTCGTCATCCCCCCCTGGGTCGTCGACGTCCGCGACGTTGCAAAGGCACACGTCTTAGCCCTCGACGTCCCTCGCAAGGCGCTCGAAGAAAAGCGCTACCTCATCAACGCGGGCAATTTCACGTTCAAACAGGCAGGCGCGCACCTGAAGAAGACAAGGCCGGATGCGAAGTTGAAAATTGCGGATTTGGACACGTTCCCCGAACTTCCCGGAGTAGCGTCTACGCTGGATACCACGCGTGCTAGGGAGGTACTTAAGTTTGGGGAGTTCATTACACCCGAGAAGACATTTGAGGATGTCACGGATGCCCTTTTGGAGATTGAAAAGACTTGGAACAATTGAGCCGGAGAAAAGTTGGATATGTCTAAACTGATTAACAAAATCAGTCGTGTTCGTTACGCAGTTTTACGATTTATTTTGCTTATACTAGTAGATTTATTGCATAATGTTGTTTTTTCATGAAGGTCGTATGAGAAGGAACTTCGGATCTTTCCTACGTCATTTGAATCAGTATACAGAATTAATATCCTCCTTAGTTGTTGTTTACTTCCTAGTAACATTTTGCAAGTGGCCCTGCAAGCTTCAACCGAAGCCACGCTGTGTCCTCATGGTATCTCTTCAAAATTTCACGAATGATAACCATATACAGATACCAAGAGGATCAATTTAGATGCTTGCCTTTTGGGCTATCCACTAAAAATCAGCGCTCTAGGTATAAGTCGCAGCCCAGGTCCCCCAATGCAAAGTACGGGCAGCTATTTATAGTTCTCCATTTTTATTTTGAGCACGCGAAGGCCTCGAGGACGGGGTGCAAGGAAAGCAAGGGTCTAATTTCATGTTTGGACATATACATAGACATTGAGCTCTTTCCATTGAATAGAACGACTCGACGCATGTATGTATGAATAGATGATGATCATTAAGAACGTGTTTCTTCAGGTACGCGTGCGGGGAAGGGTGAGGATGTGCTCAAGAGACTTGATGTTGTCGATTTGGGTCGTAGTCCGTTGGCTGCTGTAATAGGCAAGGTACCGGTTGTTTCGGAGCACACGAAGGCCGTTCTCAATGTTCCAAATTCTTGTCATGCATAGAGGTGCTTTTCCTCATTGAAAGGAGGACTTCAGCTAGGATTGGGCTACATCAAGGAGGGAGATTGATGACTCTTGATGAAGGCCCATTCATATGATTGGCCCATTTTCATTTAAAGGAAGCACTGAGGAAGTAGAGAATTAATGATGAAAGCAGAATCTCTGTGCGTGAATACTCTCCGCCCACGAACAACAGACAGGCTCGTCCTATTACAAAGGCTCGCTTTATTTGACATGCATCAATAAAGAGATAAAGAGCTGAGGGGATTCAAAGTGTGTGTGCATCCATGGTCGAAGATGGGAATCCCGAGAGGGAATTAAGGCGTACTTAACCCAATCTGATGGCGATACTCGGAGTGCGGAGGAGATACTAGCAATAACTTTATGGGCCTCTATCATAATTGATAAATCGATAAGGAGACGAGGAAAGTGTGCGGGCGCCCGTCGAAGTTTGGGGTTACAAGTACTATCGAGAGAGGGATAGCATGTCACGCTGGGTTCATTCTGAATCGTCTGACAGATGCGAGCACGAAAAAAAATACGAATAGGAAGCCTGTAAGAGGGTAATCATTAACGAACCCTACTGAAACATGTATTTATATGTATTGCTAGGCTATTTTTCATTTATTTAAAGAAAGGATACCGATCGGATGATCGCAGGGACTTGCCTTTAGGAGCGTGGCGAAGCTCTTCCCGGCATGCAGCTGAAATCTCCTTTGATGTTTTGTTCTGCAATGATATTGGGGAGAGTGCGGAGAATTGAGATTATCTTCAAGGCTCAGGCGTCGATATACATTCAGTTGAGGCCCAGAGTGCTCCGAGTCGAGCTCAAGAGCTTAGAAGGCGTATCTTGGATCAGAAAGACGAAGAGGAGTTAAATCGGCGACGGAGGAGTGCAGTGCATCTGATCGATTCCAAAATCACCAAGCCCTTGCAATTTTGTTGCACTACTGCGGGCTCAAAGGTGCGCACCCAGCTTGGAGAAGAGATTCAAAATGTCTGTGGAAAAAACACCACTTGGAGCAGAGCGCGTGCTGGAGCTGCTTAGAAGCTGAGAATGGCCAAATTGAAAATCGAATCACAAGAGGCTTGGGCTTGGGACTCGGAGGAGCTGGGAGGGAGTACGGGGCCGACAGCCCACGTGTTGGAGGAGCGTAGCGGTGTGAGACGCCGAGACCCGAGGATATTTCTCAACACATCCTAGATGGCCGGGTATCGTGTTTATTAGAGAGTTCATAAGTAGTACCACGACTGTACAGGTGATATAAGGAATAAGGAGAGCGGCGAACGAAACGAGATTCGTGGGTGAGGTCTGGCTGAACGGTCCACGGATGATGGAGGAGTTGAGGCAAAGTTGAGGAGGCGCGTGACTGTGTGACATAACATGATAAGATTGTCACCCTTCGTGTCTGATGGCCGACCCCCGTGCGGTTTGCCCCCGGCGGCTGCTCCGGGGTAGGCAAGTCATGCCACGACGAACAATGGACCACGCCAAACGTCTTCACCAGAGGGACGTCGGTGAGAAAAGCGTCCATGCACCCCGTTGACATCGTTTCGCGTTTCATCCTCAATGGCGAATACATAAAATTCAAAGAAAACTCATTGTCCCCGGGACAATAGACGGGGGTGATATATAAATAGCACATTCTTTATTAGGAAATTGATACCTCCGGATCCCAGAAGCGGGAGTGGAAAAAAAGAGGATTGTGGCCATGAGGATCATTGTTCATGGGGGCTGCGTCTCCTCCTGGCCTGCATTACGCTCTCAAGGGCGCAGGCTGGTGCTGGATCTATAAGTACTCCTTGCGCAAAGAGACAGGTTAGTTGTTCCCCTACTCCTTCCCGCTCCTTCTTACGTTTCACGTTCCCATCGCTGAGCGATCCCCTCCTCTTCCAATAGACTACCCCCCATACCAGCCATACCCCCATACCCCCTCAATACCACGACCACGATGCACGCCTCCCTCTCCCTCTCCCTCCTCCTCCTCCCCGCCCTCGCTCACGCGCATGGCATCGTCTCTAGCCTCATTGTCGACGGCACGACTTTCAAGGGCGACATCCCCAACGCCGCCGCGAACCCCTCCGTCATCCGGCAGGTGAGCGATGCGAGCCCCGTAAAGGGTGCCAAGAATGCCTTCGTCAACTGCGGCTTCAACGCGGGCCCCGCGGCCCTCGTCGCGGATGCCATGCCGGGGAGCGTGGTGCAGTTCGACTGGACCGCTGCGGATCTCAACAACGTACGTGCTCTATTGTCTCTTTTACTGCGTTGTCCCCTAATTGTGAATCTTGTTCTTCCGTCACACAGTGGCCGCACAACACAGGCCCAATGCTCACGTACATGGCCTCGTGTGGGAGCTCTTCCTGCGCCCAATTCGACAGCACCACTGCCAAGTGGTTCAAGATCGAACAAGTAGGCCGGTTCGACAACGGGACCTGGGCACAGGCCGCTCTCAGTGAGTTCCCTCCTTCCTTCCTCTCGTACCCCTACTAACCTTCCCTTCTTCTTCCTTCCCTTTCCCTGCATTCTCCCCACAACAGTGCTCTCCCCCAAAAATACCGCCTCGGTGACCCTCCCCTCTAACCTCGCCCCAGGGAACTACCTCATTCGGCACGAGATCATCGCCCTGCACCTGGCCATGAACCCAGGCGGCGCCGAGTTCTATCCTTCCTGCTCGCAGCTGCGCGTCGGTGGCTCTGGTACCGGCAAGCCCGCGGATAGCGAGCTTGTTAGTTTACCTGGGGCATATAGCGACAACGACCCAGGGATCCTGGTCAATGCATATGATACGAGCGTGCCGTACGTCTTCCCGGGTCCTCCGATTGCAGCGTTCGTGTCCGGGAATGCAGGGTCTTCGGGTGACTCAGGGAGCGCGAACAACAGCAGCAGCAGCACCAAGGCCGCAGGGACCAAGACCACGAGCTCTGCCGGCGCGACTAAGACGGCCGCTGCGCCTTCATCGACGGCATCGAAGGTGAAGCAGTGCAAGCTGAAGAAGTCTTCCTCCGCTGCTGTCCCTGGTGCGACGCAGACTTTGATTGTGCGCCCGAGGCATGTGAGCCGCATCATGCGCGGTCTGGCGTTTGGAAGTGGACATTAGGCGATCCCACGATATAGCTCGATAGCGATTACACGATACAACGACGACTGTGCACGACCCTCATCGACTTTCATCTAGACTGTATCTATATCCCCCCTCCTTACGACGCGCTACATCTCCTCTACTCACGCCCCGACGTTGATCGTCCCCCACATCGTATCGCATCACATTGTATTATATCTCATAAACGGTGTACTCTAAGTAAACTATAACGCTCTTTATATTTCCTAGGATTTCTCTTTATCTCTCAGTGTTGTTTTTATATCCGGATCGCGTGCTTTCTTTGATATAGCAGGGTCCGGATGGTTTCAGGTTTTATGTAGGCCAGGGTATTATAGCTGTATTTACGGTATATAGTGGAATGACAAGAAGAAAAATATAACAATTGGATTATTTGCTATTGTTGGCGGTGGTTACTTTCAAGGGTGCTCTCCATGAAACTGTTTATAACCCTTCGTAATCTCGTACATGGATGGGGTTAATGATATCTCGTGCCGCACCTCGGGGGTGCAACGTTGTACTCACGTTTCGAGTGACTCGCAGTATAACGTGTCCTTATCTAAGTACTAGGACTGCCAACCGTACCCGTACAAGCACTGTGTACGGGTTCCGTATTGTTGCCGTGCTATCGAGCATTTGAGTGTCGATCCTAGCGGTACGGATACAGTACGTGAAAAAAACGTCAAACTCATATAGAATACAGCCGTATTACGAACCTCCACATGTAATTATATATTTAAAGTATTTGGCTGGGCTGGCTTCGTGAGGATTGAGATTTTCTTGTCAGTCCTCTATTGCATCTTGCCTCAATGTCAGCATTCAATATTCAATATCTACGTTTCAACCCTCGGTATTGATCCCATTCTGTGGCTTCTGCATCCAATTCCCTATCCTATGACCACTGTATATCCTCCTGGGTAAATTCAACATTTTTCATTTACCAGATTATTGCTGCCGTGTATTTTGATTATAACGATATTATTCATAACCCTCTTTTGGCCACAAAATTTAAATACCACTCATTTGACTTGCTGGCCAGCTGTTCCAGCCTCTATCAACTTGAACAGAGTCAGTATTGTGATATCTTTTTGTGATATCTTTATGTTGATTAGCTCCAAAGAGATCAGATGACCAGCCAGAAAATTATTGGTGAGTCAGATACTCCTATTTGCATTTTATTTGATATCCGAGGTGCTTAGTACCGAGAATAATTCAGTGGTGGTTCAGTTGATGCTTCCAATTCCCTAACTTATATTGTCTGGCCAGAGATATTTCTGGAATCCCAGGCATTTTATTTTGTTTGTTTGTTCAATCATTATTTTGCTAATAAATTCTTGTCATACAATCATTGAACACATATTTTCTGGGGGCAGAGATGCTATCTTTTTGTGCCATACAAATCTTGCTTCAGAATGTGAAGATCAAATTTTATTGTCACACACACACACCCTGACACCATGGCACAGCACATTGAGATCCTCACCTCAAGGTCTTCCCCAACTTTTCAACAGAACATGATAAGCCAATGTGAGTCCTCATGAGAAACACTAGCACAACAGATGAGGATGCAAAGTGCATGCTCACCCAAGCATAGATATAGGAGAATGCAATGAGGTGAGGATGAGAGGCATAGACCAGAAAAGTTGAGGTAGAATGGGAAAAAGCAGAGGCAGCAAATCAGCAGTTTAAGGAGGCAGAAGAGCAGCAGCAGCAAAAGTGATCTGAGAGAGACAAGAAAATTGTGTCAAGCCACTAGATTTTGATCACAGCCAGGGATAATTCTCTTGAGAAATCCCCTTTCTGCAAAGCACCCTTGGGTTTATGCTGATTCAGCAGAAACCTTGCAAAAGTTGACAAGGTGAGATTTCTGTGAACTTTGCCAATGCCAGTCATAGAGCACATGATGATAAAATTTAACCTGGAGTACCAACAAGTCATGTTCACCCCTGTGCACAGTAGTCAGCTTATGGTTAGAACATGCAAATTTTTTATAATTCTTTTTTCCTGAGCTATGAACTTAAGATTATCCTACAATATTTACAGATGCATTCCCAGACACAATTCCCAACTCCTGTAAAAATCTCAATTTTGTTTGACTGAGAAGTGATGTGGTAGGATAATGGCCAATTTTTGATGCAAAAAAATGAGAGATGCAAATGGTTGTCATGAGCATGCCACTGTGGGGTTTTGATGCCTGTGACAGCCACTATTTTTATCACAACTTTTGCAAAATTTTATATTCATGCAGTTGTGCTCAACTAACATTTCTAAAAATGTATATACATGCATATACTAATAATTAAAACAGAACTGCATCAAAAAAATGGAGGCCAGGCAGCATACTAGTGTTCCTGGAGGCATGAAATATTTACACTACCAAAAATCATCAAAACATTTTGTTGCACCTTGTTTGTAGGTCCACACAGAAACTCATAGTGCTAGGTGAAGAACTATTCTCAACAATTATTGCTGAATATTTCAGTACTTCAATACAAAAAGATCCACTAAATTGGCTCCAACTCTATGGGAGAAATTGTGATGGGATTTATAACTCATGAAGTAGTTCAAAAGAGTATTGCTTACCATACAATTTTACAGTTATTAATAAATAAAATGCTGCATAGCTAGCTTCTTGCTGGAGCTTTCAAAGTGTTCTGAAAATGATGTTAAGTATGAAATTTATATTAACAATTAGGGTGGCTCACTCTCTATGTAAATGCATCAAATTGAGGATGACACTAGTGTTCACAGTGCTAAAACTTACCCACTATTTTGAGAGCATAATCACTAATTATTAAGAATGCAAAGGAACAGAAAGCAATGACATACTTTCTGGATACAAATGTTAACCATAAGTATTGCTATGGAGATGCAAATGAAAACATACAATCTGGAGACAAAAGGTATGTAAGTAGATAAAGTAACATTAAAATATTGCTTACAATCTGAGAGCCCACCATTCCACCAATTGCTAAGCAGAGAAGTGTAAATATACCACAACACCACTTACATCCTGAAAACACCAAAGAGCCCCAATGTGATTAAAAAAAGAGTGCATAGAGGCTAATTAAGACTATACCTTCTAAGGATCAACAACCCCAGAATGGTGAGATGAGGAGGGCAGAGAGGCTGATAAATGCTACTTACCTGCTGAGAACACCCAATGCCCATAAATGATCAGCACAGAAAGGGAGAGACTGAAAGATTCTATTTACAGTCTAAGAACATCCACCAGCACCAGAATGGTCAGCAGAGGGAGTCAGTGAGGCTGAAAAATGTTGCTTACATGCTGAGAACATCAACAGCCCCAGAATGGTAAGCAGAGGGGGGCAGTGAGGCTGATGAATGCTACTTACACCCTGAGAACATCCAACAGTCCCAGAATTTTCAGCAGAGGAAAGCAGTGAGGCTCATAAATGCCACTTACAGCCTGAGAACACCCAACAGTCCCAGAGTGGTCAGTAGAGGAGGGCAGTGAGTCTGATAAATGCCACTTACAGCCTGAGAACACCCAACAGCCCCAGAATGGTCAGCAGAGGAGAGAAATAAGGCTGACAAATGTCACTTACCCACTGAGAACATCCAACAGCCCCAGAATTATCAGCATAGAATGGCAGTGAGGCTATCAAATATCACTTACCCACTAAGAACACCCAACAGCCCCAGATTGGTCAGCAGAAGAGGGCAGAGAGGCTAACAAATGCCACTTGCCCACTGAGAACACCCAACAGCCCTAGAATGGTCAGCAGAGAGGGGAAATGAGGCTGACAACTGCCACTTACACCCTGAAAATATTAAATAGCCCCAGAATGGTCAGCAGAGGAGGGCAGAGAGGGTGAAAAATGCTAATCACCAGCTAAGAACACCCAACAGCCCCAGAATGGTCAGCAGAGGGGGTGAAGCTGAAAAATACCACTTACAGGCTGAGCACATCCAGTAGTCCAAGAATAGTCAGCAGAGGAGGGCAGTGAGGCTGAAAAATGTCACTCACACCCTGAGAACACCCAACAGCCCCAGAATGGTCAGCAGAAGAGGGCAGTGAGGCTGAAAAGTGCTATTTACCAACTGAGAACACCAACAGCCCCAGAATGGTCAGAATAAGAGGGGAGTGGGGCTGAAAAACATCACTTACATGCTGACAACACCCATCAACCCCAGAATGGTCAGCAGAAGAGGGCAGTGAAGCTGAAAAATGCCACTTACACCCTGAGAACACCCAACAGCCCCAGAATGGTCAGCAGAAGAAAGCAGTGAGACCAACAATGTTACTTACATACTGATAGCAGATTACAGGTCCTGAAAATTAGACATGGCAAACAAAAGGAGCTGACATCCTACATTCTGAGAATGGAGACATCAGAGAAGAAAGTATTCACAGGAATACATATATATCCTCTTACAGTCTAAAATTTTGTGGAAGTCACAGTGTCCAATGAGCTTTCACATAATCACATACCCACTGAGTAGATCAGTCAGCAACTGTCAAATGCATATAGAATCCCACTACATGCTTACTTTCTGAAAATAAAATTATCAGAGCCATTTAGAGCAATTAAGGTTGAGAAGCTTGATACACATACATCCTAAACATATTAGATATGTAAAAGAAGCAGTACTACTAGATACACACCTTCTTCATATGTTCATTAATTCAAATCAGATAGTTTGCATCACAATATGCTTGATCACACACCTCCTATAAAAAAATGCTCTGCTCTGTTGGAAATCAATATACACTAGATTGTACTTACTTTCTGTTTTATGTTCCAGTTAGCAAACACATACAACACTAAGTTGATATATACTTCATACCAATGTCAGATTATGAGCAGATTCCAAGCAGTGCAGAAGAGTAGTGTAGTTTCTTGAGTTCTATCACATGGTGTAAATTGCACCAATAGTATTTATCCTGTTAGAAACACACCTGAAGAAATGTGACTGCCTTTTTCATGTTTTGCAACACTGCCTCCCTATCCTTTCCTTGAGCTTCTAGGACTGTATTGACCCATTTCTCCAATGATTGGGACATTACTGTGGAAAGAAAATAAATCAGTGAATTACAGACATCTTGAGTTAATGTTTCTCCTGCTTCCTTCATTCCTAAAAGAACATGATGTGGCCAGTGAACAGAGGCATATCTCTCTGCTTTACTGTTAAAGAAGAGCTCTGCAGGCTCATGTACCAGGAGTTCCAGACAGTTAATAGCCAAGAGAATGTGTTGAAGTGGAGAATTGATGCAATGCCTTCCTGAGCGACTTGGACTTGACAAGAAATCTCTAAGTGATGTATGATAGAGTTGAATTGGCTCATTGTCATCACCAGGGATAATGATGATAGACTGGACTGCCAGAAGTG
>JASFDH010002255.1:0-11498 GCA_036937195.1 Nidularia pulvinata | reverse complement strand
GATACCAATTATTTTTCAGCTAAAGGTATATCTGTCTATATAAACCTAGACCCATTTTTCCTTGTTTTCCTGATGCACTAGTGATTATTGATTGGCCAGTGACTGCGGCGGAGTGGCAATTACTGCGCGGCATTTTGGCGCTAATCATTAACTCAAGTGCTTCCAACCGCATATCCAATGACACCGTCCACCTCTTTTACTTTCGTTACTCTCGAGTTTCTCGAGCTAGGATGTCGTCTGACGAGGCCGCTTACGCCGGTCAGAATGGATCGGGTATGTCACAAGGAATGAAGAAAAGGAGGATTCAAAGAGCATGCGATGTCTGCAGGAGAAAGAAAAGTGTGTCTTCGGCTTCATGAATCATGGCCTCGTCATGTCCATACTGATCTGACGCTGTACAGTTCGGTGTAAGTGCCAGTTTTTGATATAGAGCAGTAGCACAGACTAGATGCGCAACTATTCTGATAGGTGATGGCGTGCAAATACCCGGGAACCAATGTTCGAATTGCATCGCATTCAGCTTTTCATGCACCTATGTCGAGGCGGCGAAGGTAGAACTAGCCATGTTTGAACACCATCACTGTTTCTGACCTTGGTTTCCTGAATCAGAAGCGAGGTCTGTCGAAAGGGTATGTTCTGGCTAGATTTGGAAGGATAATATTGAGAACATTTTATAGATATGTCGAAAACCTTGAAACCCGATTGGAGAAGTTGGAAAGGTTGCTGCAGAAGGTGCGTTGTATCATCCCACCACTCGTTCTCCGTATTCATTTTGTGCATAGCTATCTCCCGATGATGACTTGATAAAAGAGCTCGATGGAAATCTCGATGATACCCTCAATACTAGTCCACCGAGGCACCCAAATGCACTCACATCTCCAGCACAGCCAAAATCGGAGATGTCGTTCCTCCTGGACCCTGGATACACCCCCCCAGCTCGTCACACTGAACCTGCCACCTCCATCCTCCGAAAGGTCGTCAGTGTGCTTAGTGGAACACACAGCTCGAAGAACAATAACTCGCTCGCGGATGACATGGCTAACTTACTTACTGACGAAATGGAGCAACTATCGCTCGCCCGCTATGATCGACGTTTCTTTGGGAAGTCAAGCGACGCGAACTTCATACAAACGGCTATGGAATTGAAACACGAATACATAGGAAAGAAGGAGCCCCGCCCGGATGTGCTGGCAAGCAAACGTTCCAAGTTCTGGGATGCAAAACCTGTAAGTCTCTTGCTTACTGATTGTGTGTCTGTTCATTCGCGATAAACCACAGTGGGAGCTTGCGTATCATGAACCTTCGCAACTTGAGTACAATTTCCCGGAGATAGATCTCATCCGTAACCTTATCGAGCAGTACTTCGTTCATTCCAACCTCTTTCTTCCTCTCCTCCACCGCCCGTCGTTCGAGAGGTCCGTGGAAGAAGGCCTGCATCTGAAGAGTAATAGTTTCGCCGTGAACTTGCTCTTGGTGTGCGCTGTTGGTGCTCGATATTCCGAAGATCCGCGCGTGCTGCTGGAGACAGACCAAACAGTCCATTCAAGGGGCTGGAAATGGTTTGAACAAGTGCAAATGGTACAAAAACCACTTGTGGGCCCGCCCACGTTGTATGACTTGCAGTTCTATTGTGTGAGGCGCCTTCAGATACTGATGAGGAGATACTTACCGTACTTCTTCACCTTCAGCTCTCCGTACAGTTTTTGTTAGGGTCTTCAGCATCCCAGGCGAGTTGGACAATGGTTGGCTTTGGTATCCGACTTGCGCAAGATGTCGGTGCACATCGACGAAAAGCGGCTAACGCTCCTCCCAGCGCCGAAGGGGAGCTTTGGAAAAGGGCTTTCTGGTGAGTCCTGTCACTATGAAGAAACATGTCTGATATCTTTCATTCGTGCAGGATTATCGTCTGCATGGAACGCATGATAAGCTCCGCTCTTGGCCGACCATCTTGTATCCAAGAGGAGGAGTAAGTAGACGTATTTTCTGCCCCGTTATTCGTCTCTTGATTAGAACCTCCTTAGCTTCGATCTGGAGGTGCCAATCGAATGCGACGACGAATATTGGGAACATCCCGATCCGGAGCAGAGGTTCAAGCAGCCGCCCGGCAAGCCCTCGCTCGTCACTTCCTTTAACCTCTACCTCACTCTCAATCAGGTCTTGGCATCTTGCTTACGGACTATCGTGCGCACACTCTTATCCTATGCCTACCCCGCTATGATATACTTATATTTACATGTCACTGCCCAGTATTCGATTAAGAAACCCAAGATTCTCGCTGGTTTCGTTGGACCACAATGGGAGCAGCACATCGTGGCAGAGCTCGATTCAGCGCTGAACAACTGGATCGACTCAGTACCCGATCACTGTGCGTTTTCTTTCTTGCCACGCACTGTGCCCGTCCTGGGCTCAACACTTTGGCTTCACAGTACGATGGGATCCAAATAGACAGGGCGCGAGCTTCTTCCACCAGTCTGCCATGCTCTATTGCTCGTACCATCACATCCAGATCCTTATCCATCGCCCGTTCATCCCATACTCGAACAACCTATCGCCACTCTCTTTCCCGTCCCTCGCAATATGTACCAATGCAGCACGCTCATGTAGCCATATCGTGGATATCCAGAGAACAAGAGAATTTATTGCCCCGCCGCATATCCAGGTTCGTTATTGATGCCTGTCAGCTCTCTGGACACTTTTGATAACTCGTACCTTCTAGCTAGCCGTCTTCACGTCGGGAATCGTGCTCCTGCTCAATATATGGAGCGCGAAGCGATCTGGCGTATCGATAGATTCCAAGAAGGAGATGGCCGACGTCTATAAGTGCATGCAAGTACTGCAGTCTTCAGAGAAGCGGTACGTGGAGCTTCTATGTATACCTATTCGTATTGACCTGAGTCTATCCCTGCAGTTGGAACGCCGCCGGACGATTATGGTATGAAACTTGGGTGCCTGGTGTTACTGTCGCGTTGATAAATGCTTTGAGTGTACAGGGATATCCTTTACGGGCTAGCCTCCGTGGGGGACTTGCCTCTGCCCCAGCCTCCGATAACGAATAAGGATGAAGAAAGAGACACAGAGAGTCCCATAGCGACAGCTACGGCTAGTGGCGACTCCCGCAGTAGTTTCGGTGGTCCTCGGACCATAGCTGATTCACGACGAGCTCAAAGGGACACAGCAGTCATGTCAGCGACTCATTCAAGAGCACTGGGACAATCTACTCTTCAGGCCCAATCGCTGCCGCCACAGCCGCATCAGCAACATAACTTTCCTGCTCAATGGACTCACCCTCCAGTGCGGCCGCCAGTAGAGCCCTTTGAGCTCCCTGTGTACAGCGACGTGCAGGGTCGATTATCTTCGCACGGACACGAGCTCCCTGCGCAAGATCCATCTTCTATAGATACGCATGGACACTGGTATCTCCCTAGTGAAGGTGTCAGCAACAGTCGTGGTCCAAACAGCGCATCGTCAAGCCACGCTTTTGCTCCCCATACCCATGTGCATAGTGGATTTCCTAGCAACACGATGTCACCTATGGGGTCGGGATTCACTATAGATGAATCCCATATCTTGTATGATTCCATGGTGGCGAGTTATCCTCCAGGATTGTATGGCGGCTCCATAGGTGGATTAGGATCTGCTGGATCTTCCCGTGGTGGAGATATCTCCATCTTCAATGGCACAGCTGGACCAGCAGGGCATCATCAGCAACATTCGAACGTAATGTTTGATATGCCGCACCAGCATCAACAAGGGCATATGGATAACGATACCATAGCCATGTGGTCCAATGCACCCTTTGGATTCGAGTGAGTTTATGTGTCAATGTTCTATGAGATGAACGGTGGCTGAACTTTAGTTTGCAGGCTAGACGTGTGGGGAACTTATCTGGCCAACGTCAGCGAGCTAACGCACGGACACCATGCACTTCCCGGAAGCCAGCACGATCAAGGAAACGTGCAATAGAATAATTTATGGACGCTCTCTTTTGCGGTACTCTTTTACGTTATGTTCTTTTCCTGGCCCAGGCGCCATCTGCGCAGTCATGATATTCACCCCCCCACCCCTTTTCATGCAGGGTGTTCTTTAGTGAACCAAAATCTTTCCTAGACGGGCTTGATACGGCTTAACAAAGACTGTCAATTCTCCCGACTACATCCAACACGCTGGGACGTAAAGGAAATTCCAAGGCTGGATCCTGAAAAACCGGTATATTCAACGATCACTCTTGTATTTCGTCTCCCATCCATTATTTTGTTGGTTCTTGGACTTTAGTAGACACATGTTATCTAATGAATGCGGGTGTTTCGAAATGTGGAATAGTGCTAAAGAAATACAATAACATCAAAGTGGTCAGTGCAGAAGAACAAAGACCTGAAGTTCATTTGAGCGAATGGAATCGATCTTCTCGGCTTTCACCCCATTCACCCCGACTTTACTGAATGTGACTGAGACGTGGCCATCTTCATCAGTCGTTTGCCCGTTGACCATTGCCCCAGCAACGGGATCTCCGGTCATTCCATCCGTCACAGCCAACTCCACCGCTTTGTTTACACGAGCGGTCTTCGGTCCCATTAATAAGAGAAAATGCGTTTTTGAGAATGCGTTAAACGCGAAAAGGACCTTGTCAAATGGGGTGACTTGCTGCTGGCACCCTCCTACTGACGTGAAATTGAAATCCAGCAATAGCCCCCAAAATTCGGAGTCGGTCTGGGAATCTCCGCCAATTTCTGTGACTAAATAGTCATCGAAGGTCGAGAAAAATGTACTGGACACAGTAAAAAATCTTTCAGTATTGCGAAGTGCCGCGCAAGGACAAAATAAAATTCCCTTACCCATCCCAATCAAAGTGGTGTTTACGCGAAGCAGTATCCAATGCACTTGTACATGTCGCTCCTGGAGTGGGATTTGCGTGATTATTGGTCCCGTCGCAATGATGCGTTCCTCCAGACACTGTCGTGACATCGTGACCACGAGTAAGAACAAGTCCCTCGAAAATCGTCTTTTCGATCCCTTCGATACGCAAATTGACTGGAGTGAGTCCTCTGTTGGATGGTGTCACGGTCATAGCCGCGAACACAAGCGGCACGAAAATGAAAGACATAAAAGAGGAGAGTGCCATAGTGTTTGGAAATTTTGCAATTGTCAGAGTAATAGTATGATATCAGGAAGGAGAAGCGAGGCTTCAAGAAATTCCTGGGCATCGAGTCCCAGTGTTCCGTCTTTATATCTTATAGCCGCGTGGCAAATTATGACTGAAAGCTAGGCAGCCTTCTGAGAGTCACTGCCGACAGCAAAGGATCATCATGGCAGCCCACTCGTGATCTAACAAAGTTCACATTCCGGGTTGGATATGATCTAATTCCAGCTGTGAAGGCTATTTATGCATGATTTGCACGCGATGATAGGTGCCTTAAATCTTGAAGGAGGAGGGGCTGATGAAGCTGGCAGAAGCAATGGGTATCATGGGAATATCGTTGCCATTATTGCACACGCTGTACAGACTTGGGCGAAAGTAATAAACTGCGATCTATCTATAGACTCTATGTCAATAATATATAATAGAACATATTGAGTTAAAACTAATAGAATCGTTTATGCTATAAGTGTCTGGTTCGTGCGACTTCTGGTATCCTTCAAGAATTTGACTAAGTCGCTCCCTCCAGTTCCCTTTAGCGGTTCCTTAGATGGAGTCTGCTCCCGCGAAGCGTTCGAGGCTCGTCTAGCAGGACCGAGGATATATAATGTCACAATAATCATGTGAGCGTCGCGGAAGTCCTTGAGCGCCTTTACTACATTATTATACGCTGCGAGCAAGTCGGGGTCGCCAGCGTTCATCACGAATGAGCGCAAAGGACGCGGAGTAGAGGCGAGATGATTCAAAAACATCCGGTGATTGTGAGGCATATACGTCTGCATCCGCGACATAAACGATGGCTGGTCCGGAGTAGTAGACCGGTGGTTGACCCCCAGAAAGAGGTCGAGCACATGGACCATTGAACTTTGCCCCGCGCTCGGCCCAGATAGCTCGACCGGTGCCCTGAGCTCGGAATCTTCCTCCACTCCCTCGTACGTCCACTTTCTCTTACTCAAATCAGAGTCTTCTCCACGGAACCAAGGCCTGACTTCGTTGTAGTACTTGTCGGGATCGCAGAATTTCTTCACGTCCAGTAAAAGACCCTTCATCTCCTCAATGACACTGGCCATAGTATGTAGATATCCTGCAACACGGCGTACCGCAATCGCGTCGCCCACAAACGTCTCGTCCATGGTCATACGCATCAGTTCCAGCGCTTCTACACCTCGCAGTTCTATACGCGCAGAGCAAAGGTAGAACTCTTCCTCGTCAAGTAGGCCGGTGAATAATGCCTGTGAGCGGATATTGTCTACTGTGGGAATACTTGACTCTGTATGTTTCTTCAATGCCCAATTATAGAGGACAGTGTCAGAGAATGTGAGGAGTGGAGGGATATCAAGTCGAGCAGAGATTCGCAGAAGAGGAAGTGATATTGAACGCGGTATCAGAACAGGAGCATCTATCGGAAGGGATTGGACGTAGAAATGGAGAATGTAAGTGAGCACGAGATGGGCTCGTCGTAGCAGGGGAGGAGTAATAAAATCGCTCGTAGGGAGGATAGGCATCTATTACAAGCTTTGTTATTAATGCGACGATAAGAAGCTACAAAATGGGATTTACTTTGCGTATTTGAGCCCGCCATGCCTCTGATGCTTCCATATCCCTCATAGTAATTCCAGGCTTATCTCCTAGCTGCAGCTTCACTTCCATCGCCTCGTCCAATGTGGCTTCCCAAGGTTCCCAGAGCTCTGGCAGCCGCGAAAGAGGTGGCTGAGCTGCCATAAAACCTGTTCGTTGATCGACATCGAAGATTATAGCGTCGGAAATAGAAGATTTCATAGGGGAGATAGCAACAGCAGAGGTCATCAAAAAAGCGAAGGGTAAATAGGAGGGTACTTTGGGGCAGGGAATTTGTCTGGCGTAGAGCGTGTTTTTAACATAGCGCGGCGGGTCTTATCCGGGTGGCGACGGGCGAGGATTGAAACACATCAGAAAGATGTTTATACAGTCCTTTCCCCATCGTAAAAGAAACGCTGTTGTAAGGCCCCTGTAATGACGAACGCAGTTATATCGGCATACTCATAGGCTACCGTAAGAATATATCCGTGATAAAGCGTTCACAGGAAATGAACAATGAATTCATTCGCTTACGAAGAGCAGCTCGGGCCTTCAGCGCGTGATGTTCCTATGTTACCTGACCCTGCAATGCTTCAGAAACTGAAGTTCGCACATATGCAGATCCTGTAGCCCTCCAGGTTACCACGAAGTGAAGCATAATTATGATGCCCGCATACGTCAGACCACACAATTTCCGGGAAAGGCCACGCCACGTTCATGGGCGCAGATACCGAAGGTGGCTATCGTCGCTGTCCAAGAGGTGCATATGTGTAAAGCCATACGACGACGGCCGAGAAACAGAGAAACAAACCGCGGCCAAGCCGCGGCCGCGTGCAACTCTGTATCACATCTGCAAGATCCGGTTGAGCCAAGGGTGGACATACGAACTTGCTGGTGGAATGTCGAGGAGATCTTGTAAGTCGAAACGTAAGACCTGGCAAAGAAATTAATCCGTGGTTGCGTATCTTGAACAGGACAGATAGATATGAATTGATCGATTTATATACTGCTGGTGGTGGATAGTATCCAAATAGTATCGATGTGGACGATGCAGCATCATGTTGCAGTGCAGTCACAACCCATGCAGTACTTACGTGACAGAAGGAATAATTCCACGCACGGACCTTTTTCTGTATGACAGCCAAAACTGACTATGAACTTTCTTCTGACCATCGATTCAATGACCACAGTACACTCCAGCTAGAAGAAAATATAGGGCATTCGCCGCAAGAATTTTTCTACCTCATATCCTTCATTGTGTTAAAATGAAAGTGTATGTCTCGTAGTCTCAAAGCAGTGGATTCGCGTTTAACCTCGATGAGCACGAGAGGCAAACAGATGAGTAACTACATCCCAAGTAAATTACCTAAATGCTACTTGGTGAAACAAATAAAAGCTGAAACAAGTAAACTATGGAAAGCCACAAAAATGTAAGCATTTAGTAGAATAACGAAGGAATCCAAAAGGGATACATGCGATGATCTGGCGTGTATCGCGGAACGCTCGCAAACGAGCGCCCATTATTCCAATATCGGCCAATGCTCAATATTTAAGAATTTGCACTCTGGTGTCCCAAACTTGAAATGCTCGGATTCGTAAGTTGTTCCACGCATTCAAAATTTTCGTTTCTTATTGCGAATTTAATTCTTGCATCAACTCAAATGTTAATCGTCAGGCTTTACACTTCTTAACTTGACGAAAAGTGCATAATTGCGACGAGTAGAAGCGAGGCTCCGACGCGTAGGGAAAGATTGACGCTTCTAATTCGTTCAGCGTCTAATTCTGACTGACAAGTTCAGTGGCGTTTTTGACAGCCGTAAGACAAATACTCGGCAGTGCTCATTCAAAAAGACTACATAACGTTGCTCAACACTGTTCAACTCTTCGTCTCGCTCATGACTTTCATTGTCTTAGTGCATCTGGTATTCTATTCTTCTAAGTTACATCCGTCATAAGCGTAGTTAATAACTCGATCTAGACTTGGACAGGCAGCACCCAGACCAATCATCAATATTTCAATGTCCAATTCGTCGTCGGCCAACATATTCAGGAATGCGAATACATTTACAATCAGCGGAGGATCTTTTAACAACGTAGCTGGAGACCTGGTGAACTTTGTCTCCTATCGTGACCAGCAAGAGGAGGTTGCGCCTCCAAACACGCCGAGATTTGAGGTCTTGGGCTCAGACCGTGATTCAAATTCGACCATACACCAGCAGGAACCTGCTGATGAAAATTTGAACGTACCCCCTGGGTTGACTCACCGGAGCTACTCCAGTAATACTAATTTATACCGTTCTACGGAAAACAACTCTCATAATCGTACAAGCACGTCTGCTGACGGGTCATACAACGATTCTTCGATAAGAGACAGTAGTAGACGTTCGTGCGCATATACCTATGCAATACCTTCGAAAACTTGGCTGACTCATTGCACAGGAGACTCCAACTACCACAACCATGGGACAAGCTCGCACACGACCACACATACGTACGTTGTCAGTATCCAGCCACCAGCTGCTCTAGGTGAAGAGCAGGTAGCCGAGAGAGCCCAACAGCGGTTCTTCCGAGACGCACTTAACCTGGTGCTTCCTCCTGTCGAAGGTCCAATTAACGCTGAGCGTGCAGCCCCCTCCTCGCAAATTTATCCGAGGTCGAATAATCCCTTCATATCTACTCTATTTCATCCCTTGCAACCAGTCGACGAAGAAATAAATCCTGGACACGAAGCTCTGCAGAGAAATCCACCCGATATATCTAGGTTATTCCAGGGATCTAGCACCAGCAGTAACTCGGACATCCAAGATCACTCTGTTGCTGTAAGACAGCCTGGGTCTGCTATTCTTCCTGGACACGAGACTTCGCAAACAAATCCTACCGATATATCCGGGGTATTGCAAGAGTCCAGCGCTAGCGACAATGCGAATATCCAAACTCGTACTATTGCTGTGAGGCCTCCCGAACTTGTTGTTCATCGAAATGAAACTCTACAGATTGCCTCGGGGCAGCCTCAGGAATCAGCTCTTGAGTTAAATGCACACGCAGGAGCACCTACAACAGTAACGGATGTTCAGGAGATGATACGCACTCTACGCTGCTTCCACATCACCAGTCTGATTGCTATAACCGTCCTTGCAATAGTTGTCATTGCTGCAGTCGTCGTGGTAGTCCTCAAATTACGTTAACATGCGACTCTGTCACTGATCGTGAACCTTGGATTTTCGCCACACCACGATCTAGGAGCAAAGGTATTCGTGTGTTCCTTCTAGCATCAAAGCTAAGCTAGAATCACGAGTATAATCGTAGTTGAGAGGTCGCAGAAGTGACAGGAAAATGTTGCATTTGCATAGAGAAGGCGCATTCCTTCCCTAACACAAAAATCAGTTTCAATGATTGCCGGGCGTAGTCAGGGATTAGCAGACATGATTTAAAGATTTATGGGTAATAGTGCCTTGAGTTGGGGAGCGCCTTGTAGATCTGTGACCGATGCTTCTATGAGAGGCTCTGATAGAAGGGCGGGAATGAGTCTAACGATCGTGTCTATCCGGAAGATATGTCCGAGCTAGAGACGGTCAGAAAAGTTCGTCTTAAACTATAAGCCTTAGCTCATATAATAATGCGCATGCATAAGCTGTGCAAGGGAGGCCTCTTTAGCGCAAGAAATCTATTGTGCAAACAGATGAAGTACCTGTCCTCCTTCCTACAACAATAAAAACGAAGTTAAGAAACGTGTATAAAAATAATGTGGTATAGGTGTAAACCAGAATTAGCTTCTTGATAGCAATGAATAGAACAGCATCTTTTCGTCTAGACGCAAAAAGGCGCCATGCCGCCTCCAATCAGAGGTGCATTATCGGGGTATCATCACCTTCCTCTCTTGAAACGCTACTCCATGGAGTCCTCAAATCGACAAACCCGCCGGAGGTATCAACGCCCCGGCAGTCTGGTCTCTTACCCCCTTCAAGAACCGCACAAGGTCGGTGCCCCCCGTTCCCTTCAGGAGCCGCTCCTCCTTTTCGCCCTCCTGCTCCTCCACGAACCTCGAGGCATCCCGCCGCCGCGCGGGGCCGATAATGTACAGCGCTACGATAATCATGTGTGAGTCCCTGAACACCTTGAGGGATTGGACTGCGGCATTGTAGGACTCGAGCAGCGTAGGATTGCTTGCAGCGTTAGTGGAGACAAGGGTGCGCAGAGGGCGCGGGTTGTGCGCTAGGTGATTGAGGAAGTTGCGGTGGTGGCGTGGCATGTAGGACTGCATACGCTTGAGGAAGGCGGATTTGGAGGCTGATGGAGTGTGTGGGGGTGCTGGCGATAATGGCGATGATGAAGAGGAGCCAGTGAGGGAGCTGTCGTGTGAGTACTTGTCCACGCCGAGGAAAACATCCAATGCGTGAATGAGTGAGCTCTGCCCCGCGCTCGGGCCCGAAAGCTCCGTCGGCTCCTGTAGCGTAGGGTCCTGCTCGATGCCCTCGAAGACCCATTTCCGGGCTCCAGGATCTGAGTCTGCCCCGCGGAACCACGGGCGCACGACATTGTAGAACTCGTCCGGCCGACACGTCTCGCGCACCGTAAGGAGCATAAGCCGGAGGTCGTTGATCACCTCCGCCATGCGCGAGAGATAGCCTGTAATACGCCGTATGGCAATGTCATCCCCAACGAACGCTTCGTCCATCGTCGCGCGCATGAGTTCGAGCGCATCAACGCCCCTTAATTCCATCCTAGCGGAAGTGAGGTAGAACTCTTCTTCGTCGGACGTGCCGGTGAAGAGCGTCTGGCAGCGCAGGTTATCGACGGTGGGCACGGC
>JASFDH010002254.1:0-11499 GCA_036937195.1 Nidularia pulvinata | reverse complement strand
AATCCTTTCGGATGATATAACATACTAAATTTGAATGCTTTGACCGGCCCGCTTGACATGTGTGAACGGATTTGCATACGTTCCTTAAAGTTCTCCCGTACTAATGGAAGAACAGTTGAACATGCTCTCTACTGGCGCATCGATAATATTGTGCTTAAAATAAATAGGATCTCTGGAAGTCGGAATTACTGGATGCCATGCACTTCTTGACATTCAAGAGACGATCTACGGAGGATCCCGATTCATCTGAGAAGTTGCTCAGAATGTAAATCTGTTCACAAAGTACACATGAAGACGAGCTCACTCATGCTTATTACACTTCTAATGTATAGAAATAATTGCCGGCTGGATTCATAGATGCCTATATTAAGAACGTGACGAAAAGGCTCACTAATACCGCCAATTTGAGGACAGATGACAAGGCCAATGAAATTCGGGAGTATTTTACGATTGCTCACTAAGAAGACGATACTTTCGGAGTCAGATCAGGTACATTTTCGGGCCGCTAATTCTCTATCATTGAAAGTTGGACATTGGGCTGATTGTGGGAGTTCCTGACAGGTACTTGCGCTGTTAGGAAGGTGTATGTATTTTTGCATCGTGATTTTAATAGCGGCTGGTGAACTGGGTGTAGACCTGATACAATGTCAGCCTCGATTAAGTCAAATAGTACCAGAGGACTCCCGTGACACGGTTCATGGAGCACGGCTGGCTTAAAGTTGCCATGCACGCCAGACACTGGGAAGATTCAGATAATACGGATGAAGTAAAGACATCAAAAATATGTCCCACAAAAAAGAATACGCGTCGAGCCACGTATAAGTCTGAGCAGGGGAACTTCAAGCTTTAAGTAGATATTGATATGAGACTGTCGTGATTTCGAACTTCAACCAAGAGAAAGATGGAAATTCAAATCCTCCACTTACATAAGGTTCCGCCACGAGACACATGACTAAGGTGTGACCAGTCAAGATGGTCTCGCACAACAACACCAATTAACGCGTTAAGCTGTTAATATGCGGCCGCCTGCCTAGTGCCAAGGTTCCTGCAGCAAGCAGCCTGGCCAACTCCTGGTTCGTGCTTAGCCTCAGCATTTCAAATTCGACCATTCTATATGTACGTTCAATCATTTGAGGCCGCGTATATGCATTTGCAGAATTCCGAATTCTGACATTCTCAGGCTCGACCTACTAGAATATATTTACAGAAGTAGTGTTGCAGGCAGTACAAGTTACTTGTGAATGTTCCGTTCAAAGATCATGGAGAGATCAACTTCCCTTGCGAAACCCAGTCTCCTTCTGGATCTCCAGAACATGTCGAACGCACGGAGTCTCGAGCTCCTGAAGAGCAGCGTTTTGGGCACCATATCAGGCGCACCGATTATACACGAACGTTAAAGACTCGATCTCTCGCTGACTCTTCAGAACGTATCAGTGAGCGCAGGACCTCCGAAGCTTACGAAGAGCTCTGCTTCTCCAGAGAGGATATCAGCCACGGTAGCATGCAGGCCTCTGAGGGGGAACTCTCCGACAGCCATATAAGACGTAGCCATACACAAATGTCCGATATTACTGCGGAGACGTTCAGTATTCTCCTGAGCAAGACTTTCTGGTCATTGGGTAACACACAATTGAACAAGCAATTAGTTATGCCACGCATAATCGATCCATGGCTAGGACAATCCGGAACCAGTATACACGCTGGTAACAAATCTGTAAATCACCATTTCCGATCCGAGTCATGTACACAATGCCTCAGTGGCTGGTTTGGCATTGAAGGTGTAAAGCATGTCGAGAAGAAGCTTCTATCATAAATATCCGTGATATTGTCTTTAAAGCGATTTATTTTGGTAAGATCCAATCTCGTCAACGAGATAGGGATTGTACATAAATATGTATGAAAATAGTGAAGTATTACAGGTGTATCTAGACTTTCGTCAATAAGAACAATGTACAGAATCCAGAATATGACAAGCAAGAGGCTGCTCAAACCTAGCGAATATATCAACCCGACTTGGTGCTTCTTCTGATCCTCATGGTTGCCTTGATGGGGGGTATCATCACATCTCCCAAAGGCGTGTTAGGGGGCCTAGTGGTCAAGGGTTGGATATCATAGTTGAGAACCAGATGAGCCACAAGGAGTTTAAGCTGATTTGCGGCGAAAAAGCGACCAGGACTAATGAGGAGCTTAGTTGATATATCATTGACTGCTAAGGAAAGGCACTTACCATGCATGGACGCCGTGCGAGAAGGCGAGGAAATGTGGTGATGTCGTAACAAGGTCCTCGTTGGTACGCGCTTTATTAGACTCAGTCGTGGCTTCTCCGTCAAAATCTACAAGCTGATCCACCTGTTCTCTGGAGCGCGAAAACCTGAAGGCGTCGAACTCGCTGGCCTTGTCATAGTAGGCATTGTCAAAGTGAATCCCACGCTGTGCGACCCCGACTGTCGCCCCTTTGGGCACCCACACCCCGTTTTCGAGGATAATACCGTTTTCAGGACGTACTCTCCTCGCAAGGCCGGTACCTCCAACTCCAGACACACGAGAGCTCTCTCTCAACGCGCTGTCGATACGATACAGCTTTGAGACAGCGGATTTGCTCCAGACACCGTTGTGTTCGTCGAGTACGCGAGACGCCTCCTCGCGAAGGGCAGGAATGATGTTCTGAGACATAGGAGCACTGATTATATCAAGCACGGCATTAGTGGCAGCGATGGTGGAGGTCGATACTGCGGCGAAGTTGAGGAGGAGAAGACGATAAGCAAGAGCCTCGGCGCTGCGCTCGGATTCGGTTGTTCTTTTGAAAGATTCGCGAACTATCCAAGTCAGGAGATCATTCTGGTAGGCATTTCAATGTTGACAATGCAAGTAGAAGTGCTGAGCCTAACTTACCGGCTCCTCGTACGGGTACGATGGTTCTTGCTGTTTGCGCGTCATATCATTTATCCGTTGTCGCACCAGCGGGACTGAGTGCTTCATATTAATTCTAGTGTCGCGACGATTTGGAATGGTCGCAAACCATGCCACAACTCTAGACGAATGAATATTCATTAGCCTTTAAGTAAAATAGGAGTGTGAGGAATTGCGTACGGCTTGAAGAACTTTGGGATCATGTGCATAATGGCGCCACTGACTTGGATATCCCTCGTCCAATTCACACAGCTGACAAGATACTCTTCATTGCGGCCTATATATCTGTTCGGTTTTCAAGGGCAAGTTATTGGTAAAGAATACTTACAAAGCTCAGGTCCCACAAATATCCTATTTGCCGTCCTTGCGACAGCCTTGATCATGCTGTCCCAAACACAGACCTCTTTCCAGCCTTCAGTATCGTTGCCAAACAAGTCACTCAGCGAAGCCTCTAGTTCTTCCACGATCTCGTCGTTCAGCGAGCCAATCGTGCGTGTGAGATCCTTCTTTATCAACAAATCAAGCATGTCGTTGTGCGTTATTTCAGGGTGATGGACCGTATACGCAAACTGCATGTTCTCGAATGTGCAGTCCTTAGCATTCATGAGGTGGCCGGGTTGATAGGATAACCAGTTGATCATAGAAGGAGGGACGATAACTTGAGGGCCTTTCGTCCAAGTCGGGACAACATAGATGTTCTCTTTCTTCGAGTACTGTAAAAGAAATAGGAAGATTATTGGGTGCTGTATGAATACTTAGTGACAACGTTATAACTGACCTTCTCGTAACCTTCTTGGAACAGCTTTTCCGATTCTGTTGCACCTCTGACGTTGGCTCGGATGGATGCAAAAAGTTGCTTGTAGCGGCCGATCCACGGGAAGGATTTAGGAAGGATTGCATGCTCTTGCTTGGCCTTCCAACCAGTGACAACGACAAGGAAAAAGATACATAGTAAAGAAAGGGCGGTGATAGCGAATGAAGTGGCTACAAGGACCTTGAGCAAAGACCTCCAGCCCGTCATGGTAGAGCGAGAGTGTGTTAAAGGAGAGAGAAAAGGTGATATAAACCCTTCGCAGAAATAAGCAGTTCATTTATACCTCGTCGAAATCCTAGGCTGACTGCATGGTTACCGGACGACTTCACGAATTGCTGCGCGAGTCATCACTAGAAGGAACACTCAGGAGGGCGAGTATCCACCTATAGGTCCACTATGGAATATCAGTGATGTACATACAATTGAGTGCTACGGAAAATGTCAAGTAGCGTGGCGCTACACTCTACATCCGATACAATACTGTCTCGATAGCATTGATGGGGTTATTCGTCGATGTAACATAACAACGTACACACCTATTATTGAAGTGGGCGGTGATTTTGCCATCCACGGGTAGATGTTTGCCACCTCTTAACAAAGATAACGAAGCTTGACGGAGGCTTCATGAGCCAGAATAGCTGCAGAATTGTTTTTGCGACTACAATCTACGTAAACATATGCTGTTGCAATGTTAGTCGTGATGGCGAGCGATGAAAAAGCTGATGGAGCAGCTAACCGAAAATATTTCGTGAACCAAAAATGCAGAAGATGCATAGATACTGGGTTCTTGTTTACTTGACCATGGCAGTTATCATGTGAGTGATGTTGATTTCTGGGAGTCTTGAACTTGTGGACTACCGCAGCGAGATATTGATGATCCGAGTCGTAGACTGACCTCTGAGTTTGAGCGCACCGCATGTAGTTGGGATAGAGGCTAGATGAGTAGATATTTGTCAGCAAGGGTTGGACGCCTGACAACCTGGAAAAGGCTAGAGAAGAGTGACTGTGAAGAAATTGCCGCCGCTGTAAGGCTACGGGGAGGATCTGGGACGCTCTTGCACAATAAAGTCAAACAACGCGACAACCGCGCCGTTCGTCAGCTAGTTCCTTGCAGCCCGTGTTAAAATAACGTCCCAGCAAGGGACAAAATGTTATAAGGGTGATAAATGAGCGAAGATACAAATAGTAGACTACGTCGTTTATAAGTAAATAAATGAAACAAACTGAGTACGAATATACGAAACTAATACACCAATTAAGACAGGCAGTGCACCACTCCAGCATTTACTCCTTTCCTATCCAGGTAACACGACAAGCTCGCAATTATCTCCAACAGCCCGGGATTGAAACATCACACAAGGGGAAACTTGAAGGGCAGTATGAGCCTTGAGGTTAGCCAAATTTAATACTTCAAAGACATATGCATGAGGAAAACCCAACATCATAAAATTTCCATGATAAAACAGAATTTTACTCAAATGAAATGGAAATAAGGATAATTCACCAACTTTGAAACAAATATACCAAATGCTATGTCCCCTGCCACTCACAATGATAACTGATTCATTTTTGCTTCATTAGGGTATAGTTTACATACAATGTTGTTTGTGAAAGAGTGCTGTATTGACTTAATTGCAGTCTTTAGACATAAGAAAATTGAACTGATTTTATATTCAAGTTGCTTTACAACATGAAGTTCTAATCTAACATACTACTATGTAATACCTTGAATTATTGCTGCACTAGAAATCAGGAGTGGGTACAGACAATGTCATTTCTGTTGTTTGAAGTAGACCCTGGATAATGGGGGGTTGATTAGGATACATGTTGTGAAATCCAACAAAGCAAGCAGAGGAAACATGGGACACCACTAGAGTGTCTCTGAAATATGTAAAGATGTGCATAGGGGCTCACTGTTGTCACTGTGCCATCATATGCTTTCAATTCAGCCAGCTTGTCCTTGCTGTTGATTTAGTGATAAGTACTTGAGCAACTTTTTGTAGTGAGCAATCCAATGAAGAGGATGAGAAATGGTATGCTATTAGGAGCCATGGAAGGGAATGACAATATCTATGTGGGGTAATAAGACAAGAGGTGGTGAGGTAATGAGAGTGAGGGGAAGAATCAGGAGTATGACATGTCCACTCCAAGTCAAATCAATTTTTTTTTGGTTTATGTTGAAATTGAATGGCCAATGAGAGTCATAGGACTATTGAAGCTTCAAATGCTTTTGCAGTGATCAGATGATATTCATCTTAATCTTGAGTAACTTTACTGTTTGTTGAGTCAGTAACATGGATAATTAAATAAAGTCATCTATGCACCACTTACACAAAGAGAAATTCTGGAAAGCTTACCAGAGAAAAGCTACCTTGGAAATGTCATAAATGAATATTGGGTGCATTCATGTCATCTGCTGATGTAAATGCCATTTATCCTGTAAATTAGGTGCAATTGTGATAGATATTGAATATTCTCTGGGCATTGATTAGAATGAAACATTATTAAACCAAATCTTTCATCATTTATGCCCAGTTTTGCCTCAATTGATCCATCTGGTTCATTCAGTTCAGGGATGTAAATGTGTGGAATTTCTACCATGTTGGATTTTCCTGATGCACTGAGTGTTATGGTAGTTAAGCTGTTACAGCAGTTAAGCCTTCATTATAGGTTTAAAGTGAAGTTTGTTGGTTCAGGGTACTGAGTTTGGTCTAACAGTGTTACAAATTTCTATACAAGTAACTTGCTATGCAACACCTTTTTCTTTATTTAGAAAAGTTATCACATGAGTAGCTATACTTGGACTAGCCAACAACAACAGTAGTTATACTTAGTATATTGTGCATAGACCATTGTAGATTACTATAAGTAGGCTTCTGTACTCTGGTCTTGCTCCTTAGCTTGACCTAGGCAAATATAGCCTTTGTGACAACTTTGCTCAGATCCCCTGAACTCAGAACAAGACTCAAACCTCTTATACCTAGTCCAGAGGTTCATTGAACCTAAGCTTCTCCTAGAAAGAGACTTAGCAACTTAATAGCTGTCCTTTACAACAGGAAGTGTGTCTTACCCTGAACCCAAGAACCTAACATGTGGTTTCACCACTGTTAGAATGAACCCAGAACTCTGAACCCACACTTTGCTTTGAACTTATAACAAGGGCTTAATTGCCATAACAAGCAGCAGTGAAACCATGTGTTAGGTTCTTGAGTTTGGTGTATGACACACTTCCTATCATATAGGACAGTTGTCAAGTTGCTAAGTCTCTGTCTAGGAGAGGCTTAGGTTCAATGAGCCTCTAGACTGAGTCTAAGAGGTTTGAGTTGGTTCTGAGTTTGGGGATCTGAGCAATGTTGTCACAAAAGCTATATTTGCCTAGGTCAAGCTGAAGAGCAAGACCTGAGTACAGAGGGCTACTTATAGTAATCTATGATGGTCTGTGTGCAATATACTAAGTATAACTACTGTTACTGTTGGCTAGTCCAAATATAGCTACTCATGTGATAACTGTTCTAAATAAGGAAAATGTGTTGCATAGCAGGCTACTTGTATAGGAAAATTGTAACATAAGCCTTCATTGTAAGTTCAAGGTAAAATTTGTTAGTTCAGGGTTCTGAGTTCAATCTAACAGCAGTGAAACCTTGTGTTAGGTTCTTGATTCAATATGAAACACACTTCCTATGATGAAAGACAGCTGTCAAGTTGCTAAGTCTCTTTCTGGGAGAAGCTTAAGTTTAATGAGCCTCTAGACTAAGTCTAAGAGGTTTGAGTTTTGTCAGGGCAACACTGTCAGGATGACAAGGCCACTAATACCAAGCTTGAGCAAAGAGGAGGAGAATGGGGAAGTGAGACATTCAATGACTTAAGGCATCCTTTAGACAATGGGATTCCTAAGAGATTGAAGCTGAGGCTTGCTACTGTACATGAGGGGTTTATGTACTACTGACTACTGCTTCTAGAATATTCTGAGAGAATGACTTACTGCATAGCTAGGCTGAATAAGCATCTGAGTCATCTATGGTTGAGTAAGCTATAGCTGAGTAATTAGCTTAGTAAGCCTCTGACTTAGAACAGGGTTATCTATATTCCATATTCAAGAATATTCCAGGTTGTCATGAACTAGTCTTCCTGGGATATAGCCCAAAGGTTCTGGACAGATAGGTTGCATAAGGTCACCAGGGAGAGACTCCAGAGACTCTGGGAATATCTCTAGTAAATATGTTTGAGCACTACCAGGGTACAAGAGTCAAGATGGGCAACAGCTTCAGCTTATGTGCTGTGCCTCCTTTGTTCCTAACACCCAATTTACAGATAACAGTGAGTGAGTTGTTTCAAGTATAATGACAATCAATACTCAACTTCTTGATTGAAGGGTTGGTCAGGAGGGATCTCTGGAGACCAGAGATCTTGTTGAGCACAAAGTATGACAACAAGAAGGATAATACAAGTAGAGATGAGTGAGGATTTAGAGGTAGTTATTCACTAGTTGGAGACTAGTAGAGATGTTGAAGACAATATAATTAATAAACTGAAGTACAACAATACATTTGAAGTACTTAAATACAAGAAAGTCTAAGTAACCAGAGTAATACACAGAGCACTATAATCATACTAGTGCAATGGAGAAGTGAGTGGATTAAGAGATAGAGAGCATATGACAAGGGCTAAGGAATATGAATTGAATGTTAATGCAAAGAGATATACTACAAAAAGTATAGTGTGTGTGGCTGAAACAAAGTAAGTACAAAAATGGAAATGGACTGGAGTAAACCTGAGTAAACCTAAAGATGAGCAGAAAGTCAGGAAAGCATCAGGATTGTTTGTAAACAGTGCAGAGATGGCACATGCTGTGCTATATAGGAATATGACACAGGTCTAGAATGTTCCATGTTCTAGAACATTTCATGGATGAAGTATATTCCATAGGTCAAGTATTTTCCAGGAATATAGTGAACCCTGACAAGTTGTTCAAGGTTCAAGGAACCAAAGTGAGTTTGTTACAAAGGGTATATTTGCCTAGGTCAAGTCCCAGACCATTCCCAACCAATCCTGATGCTTTCCTGACTCTCTGCTCATCTCCAGGTTCACTTAGGTTTACTCCAGTCTATTTCCATTTTTGCACTTACTATGTTTCAGCCACATACACTATACTTTTCATAGTATACCTCCTCACATCAACATTTAATTCATACTCTTTGGCCTTTGTCATATGCTCTTTTTCTTATAACCCACTCATTTCTCCACTTCACTAGTATGATTTTAGTACTTTGCATATTTACTCTGGTTACTCAGATTCCTTAGTATTTAAGTACTCCAGATGTGTCAGATCTTGATTCCAAAAGGGAAAGACTAGGGACTAGAGTTCATAGGTAACAATAGTGCTATGTCAGAAAATGTCAGAAGTATCATCAGAAGGATTTCCGACTGCAACGCTAGAGATAAGAACTGTTAGCTTCAGCTTATGTGCTGCACCCTTCCAGTTCTTGTGGGTTCTAATTTAGTCGAGTGGTTCACACGGCAGAAGATAATTACCAAGGTCGGAAAGCATGTCGGGGGTGAACAAGATATTTGACAACTAGTGTCAAGTCTAGTGTCAAGGGCAAGATAAGACTAGTCGAGGTAAGTCAACTAGAAATCAAGTCGGAAGGGGTCAGAGAGTCGGAAGTGAATTCAAGAGACTAAGGGTGATTGTAGTTGATATTCAAATTGAGTACTAGAGTACAGAAGTGAACTACTTAAGTACAAGTAATGCTAATTGTAATCATAAAAGCAGAAGTAGCAATACTATGGATACAAGGATAATAAGAGTTCTTGACACATAATAAAAGTAGCAGAAACAAGAGCAGAAGCATAACTGAGTGGAAGTGTACATAGAAACGGTAATTGTATCGTGAGCATCAAATAATAAAAACAATAGTTCGGTGTTTAGCAATGAAATGGAAACGGGCAGAAATGTCGGGAAATCATATCGGAGAGTGTCGGAAAGTGTCGGAAGAGATCATGGATGTAACAGTATTCCTCCCTTAAGCCTGAGCCCTCGAGGGATTGATCGGAAGTGTTTGGCTTCGTTTGGCAGAAAAGTTTATTTTGGCGCATATAAGGCAGGTGTCGGTGGGTTGATGATCAAAATAAGCTTTAACACCCCACATCCCACACCTTTATTACCCAAAACAACCAACATGCCTGCATCCACCTCCCAAGCCCCCATATCTATTGAAGCACAACAAGCGGAAATTGAGTGCAAGAAGCATGAAGTGGAGGAAGAAACTCGCTGCTTGGAAGAAGAAGAAGAGCGCAAAGTGCAATGTCTAGCAGAAGAGGCGTGTAAGGCAGAAGTGCGGCGGTTGGTGGGAAAGGAGCACAAGGATGCGGAGGCCAAGCAAAGGCCAAGGGCAAGGGCAAGGTGGGGACGAGCAAGGCGGCGGCATCAGCAGAAACCAGCAGAAACAAAAGTGTGCCGTGGTCGGCATTGTACAAATGCTGGCAGTGTGCCGCCAAGGGTTTGGAGTGTGAGGAGGAACTGTAAGTGTTTCTTTTTAATTCAATTATCTTGCTAACAATTTTCTAGTGGGAAGAAACCATGTTGTGCCTGCAAGACGGCAAAGAAGCTATGCGGGGAGATCAGGGTGAAGCCGTCGCGGAGGGTCAGCAGAAAGAAGCAGGCACGTGACAAGAGCGATGAAGCGGAGGAGACGGAGGCAGTGGCGGAGGAGTCGGAGGTGGAGGTGCCTGTGCAGAAGAAGGCATGGAAGGCAGGTGGTAACGACACCATTGGCAATCGTGTGGCGGTTGCCATTGAGTGGTTGGTGGATGAGGTCACCTCATTGAAGAGGGGAATAGCAGAGGAGGGGCAGAAAACCCGCCTGGTCCTGGAGAAGCTAGTGGAAAAGCCGGACCGGGGGTATTCAGAGGTGTTGGAGGAGGCAGAAGCGCTCACAGCAAGCATTGAGCTGATGCAGTGGCAGCACTTGCTGCTATGGGAGGGGTTGAAGGGGTCGAGGAAGCAGATGGAGAGGGAGCTGCAAAAACAGAGGGCATATTGGATGGAGAACGGGTCATTGGAAGAGGGGTCCGACAGTGCAGTAGAGACTGGGCAGGAGGGACAGGGTTCGGGGTCGTATGCAGGCACAGGGGTGCTGTTGGAAGTCGGAAAGGAGGCAGAGAAGAGGTCGGAGACTGAGAAGGGAGCGGAGGAGGTGGTAGAAGGGCAAGCAGAAGTGTCAGAAGACGTTGAAATGGAGGTAGAGGGATCGGCAGTGGGGCCTGCAGAAGAGTTGCAGACTCTACAATAAAAAATGGAACTTTGTACATAGTATTTTTGTTTGTAATCTTTTTTGGTCTCTTTTGTTTGTAAATGAAGATTCTTGAAATCGGAAATACTAAGTATGATAAGAAAATTGAAAAAGAGCGGAAAGAGCAGAAAACATCGGAAGGTCATAAAATGTCTATAAAGTTGTTAAGGGTCCAGGTTTGCTTGGGTATGCAGCGTGGAAGTCGGAAACAAGTTCTGCTGAGTGATCCAGTTCGGTGGCAGGAAGCCAAGTGTATTCTTCGTTGGTGCCTTCATAACCTAGCCAGCATACTTTGTATTGTAGTTTGCAAATACGGCATTTGAAGTCCATAGATATTGAATTCCATGGGGGTTCAGGTATCGGAAGTTGTTTGAGCAATCCATATGGTTTGTGATGTTGGGGTTTTGAGTGCATGCAAGTAACACAAGATTTACAATAGTCTTTGACAAAAGTGCGGAGACCTGGCCAGGTGTATTCCCGTCG
>JASFDH010002253.1:0-11505 GCA_036937195.1 Nidularia pulvinata | reverse complement strand
ACTCTCTCTCGAAGCTCTCTCGTGTTTGCCTAACTTCGTCGCCTTCTCACGCTCTCGAAACTCGGCAACCTCACAAGTTCAACCCGGGTTCGCTCGAGAAGATTGTTCGCGCACTAATTGAGTCTCAAACCCTATGTTTTTCTTTCGTTCGTCAGATGTGATGCCATGTCGTCTGATTGTTTCAAGTAGAAAAAGTATTTCAAAAATAGTGTAGAATTACGATCACATTCTGAACATATCGTAAGGAATATCTATCCGGAAATGCTCTCTGGCGAGAATAACGATGCCAGTTATGGGATAGCTGAGCTCGAATGTGCTGTACTCATCATTCCGAATAGTCAGCCTCAACATCTATCTCGGGGCGAATACAGAAGCTTCGTATCTGTCTCTACATTTGTCTTGTGGAGAGCCGGTTAAGGTAGCGTCGGGAACTGTAGTAACCTTGATCTTCCAGCCTGCTGTAAAGTGATTGTAAACCTAGGTTGATACACCACGACGGAGGTTGTCATGATAGTAGAAGGTCTTCCTCCCATTCTTTCGCTTTGGAAAGTATCATTAGGAAGGGAAAAGAACGGGAATCGGTGGCGTGATGTCTGAACCCAGGCCCCAAGAGAATCAGACGGAAACGGACCTTCGACCGCTGAACGTTTGGGAATATGAAAAAACTCGAGGCCCACATGGCCTCGTGGATATAATGAGGCTCTGATAACTATATTACAGGTGTTCATAGTGGATCTGAGAAAAGGAATTTATTAATGTATATTGTATTACGCCCAGATCAATCTTTGAGTGCCGATTATTCCTTTTCCAAGAATCTTCACTCACCACAGATTAAAAATAACCGTTAGATCGCGATAAAAACTGGGAAGCACTTGAAATTGATGTGCAAAATTTTGAACGACGAGCACCTCACAAAAAGGCGTCTCTGAATCATTTCGATGCGGGCAGATGTTCTCGCGTGAGGTTTAAGATGTCTCAATCTTGTGTTTCCGTTTGGGCAAAGGGTTGGTTCTGAAGCTGCAGCTCTGGCTAGGAGATTTATAGTAAATATTACCACAAAGATATCATCGAGCTTTTGTTTCGTGAAGTGCTTCTATGAAACTCGATACATTAGGACGGTTTAATAGGTATTGATCGAGATAGGGTTCAGAAACTGATGATATTTGGTTTATTAATAACAATGTTTTGAACCGAGAAAATGAATGTTGCGTAATACATACTCAAAAATTATATTTCACTCACATTGCTCGAAACCTTCCCGACCACAACACCCAAAGTGCCCAGTGCTGATTTCTCAAAACCCCCTGTATTACACAGATATAATTTTATAGCCTGTAACAGGTCATTGTTGGCAGTGAAGAAGTTGGCGTCAAGACGGCTAACGTGCTTCTTCACTATGAAGCTCTCCGATGCTGATATGGCGGGAATTTTGTTTGTTCCTATATGCGTGCATAAATTCTCTCGTAAAAAGCTTCAAATTTTTTGTACAGAGGGGCACTTTTAGGAGTTATTAAACAGACTATTCGACTGCCATGGTTTTGATCGGCTGGAAGCCGTGAGTTATGATCGTCGAGAATTGAGAATTACCCAAGAGAGGGAACATGGAGCAAACATGTCTACAATAGACTGTACAACGAGTGATTATCGTGTAAGGAAGCGGAGAGAACAAAGATGGGCTGAGGATATTAATTAATTAGTAATGCAACCTGCAGATGGTCTCGACTCTCTGGTACATAGCTTACCAATATTTCAAGAGTCGCCAGGCGTAGTTGCTAGCCCGGCCTCCACATGCCGAAACGGCACCAGGGTTGGGAGCTCTGAGACAACCAGTCAGCTGTTGATCGAAGTTACATAGTCGCGAATCGATTGGTCTCGAATGGATCCTCCCCTGGTTTCTCCTCTCTGGATATAGCGCTGACCCTATGTGTAGGATTTCTGACACTCACGCGCCGCACAGTTCTGGCCATTTTTGATTATGGAACAGTGGCTTGCCTCTGCTCTAGGATTTGGTTGCATAGCGGGCTGTAGTCTCATATGCGGCTCTAGTATAATGCATGCCTGCCTGCTCTTTATGTCGCCTCTCTGTTGCTTCATTTTCACCGTTAACCCCCTCCTTACTTACCTGGATTTGGACCCTGTGACACAGTGGCTGGGCTGCTGATCAGTGAACCGGTGAATGGCTCAGGTCCCTAATACATGCTGTGTGGACATCGAACGGACTTCCGGTTGTTCCGAATGTGGAACCATGCCGGGTCAACCTACCTACTTGCCTGCACCGAGTCCACTTGTCGTACATTAAGAAAATCACCCGACGTCCGAATGTGAGACCGTGCATATAACCGCACAGGATCACCACAGGATTGCACCAGTTTATTTACTTATCTACCTGGTAATGGGGACTCGCATAAGCTCTCCTTTGCCCCCAAGATCGCTGCAATATTGGTGCAATGCTCACGTATATCGGACTAATGCACAGAATCAGTGAAGCACGACCAACTGAAAGTTGGTCGCTCCGCGTACATTTTAGCTTCAGGATATATCTTGATATGCGAACTTCGAGAGTTCATCAGGAGATCTGTGGATTATAAGGCTTTATTTGCATACTTATCAGAACGATGTATATTTTAAATATTTCTTGTCTTGTAAGGGTTTACAAACTTATATCCTTCCTTCACTGAAAATCCGATGGCCATTATTGTCAGGAGTAGTGGGACCAATAGATCCTCCTGGTTGGCTCTTACTGGGGCCCTGTGACCTTCTGCCCGTTCATTGAATCCCAATTGATTGCCCGTGCTCACAAACCATCGGACAGTGTAGATTGGCGTGAGCAGATAAGGCTCCGACGTTTGCTGGCAGATCCAGCCCAGCTCCTGGAGGAGCTGTGTTTGCTTAGTGAGAATTGTTCCTTTTGCCGCATGGAGCAAATGCTCGTCTCGACTGATGGACATTCCGCTTCCTCGATTGAGAATTTGACAACAGCCTCTGCGTCATATTCTAATCTCTCTCCTATCACTGATGCATTCCAAGCAAGATTTCTGTAGACCGTCTCATTCCACTACAATTCAACAACCATTTGTCTGATCCGTGCTTCTGTATTCTGAATATACCTGCCAGCTTGTATTTAACATGTGGACCATTGCAGATAAAGCCCACTGTCTCAGTAAGACGTCAAGTTTACAACAAGCAAGATGGGTTGATCATGGAAACCTGCACTCGATCGCGCTCAATCGCAGAGGATTCGAGGTATCTCATACATAACCAGCCCAGAACAACCCTTGGACAGCCCCACCTCATTCCGCTGCCGTGCTATCGGAATATTTCGTCTTCTATTGTAGCATAAGACTTGATTAGGCTTACCATAGATCGCTTTCAAGGATTTTGCAGTGGCATGTGCCTGCTTGACATGTCGAGGGTGAGAGGATTACCTCTGACAACTGCACGGTTCAAATCAAGGGGTCCATGCTTGGCTAGAGTTTGGTATATATATCCTGAATACTTGACCCACATGTCAGTGCCACTGATCAGAACAAAAGCAAGGTAGAAGAGAGCCGACAATCTTCCCGCCATTGTGATGTAAATCAAATTTTTGAAATGCTTAGCCGCCTGCTCTAAATTTAGATTCACGGGAATAGAAAAATGCGGAGTATAGATGACTGATGAGGATGAGCTCATCTTATATAACATTATCGTTGGTATATATATCTTGAAGTCTTCAACTATGTATTAGTGACATCAACCAGAATAAATGGAAAGTAGAAGGCTAACTGTAACCGCCTTATCCCATCTGTATTGGGTCCAGGTGACATGGTTATACTGAAATATGGCCTTATGAAATCAATTTGTCCTATTATTCCATTGAACAGCTTCCAGGGGCCCATGAAAATATTCCTCACGAACTTGCCTGTCGGCTGTTGTTTCTCGGCTGTTGTTTCTGAATTCTTCCTGGACATCGGGCTTGCTAACTCGGATGTCTAGAAGAATTTCGGACTGGCGCTTATCTGTCAAACTATTCCTTTGCATTCCCAAGGCGTCAAGGAGGATATACAGTTGACGTTCGTCCTTGCGCATCATCCTACTAGACTGTAGCTCTGTGATGTCAAGCCGAAATATAGTCACTGGGGCTGTTCCAATTGGGACATCCTTTAATAACATCGATATCACTACTCATGTCTTTCCACAGGCCACCATCATTTCCGACGATTCTACATTGAGGTTGGTTGACAATATCTGATGCTAAAGGTAGATACTCGGGTATCAATTGAGCACTCATCATTGATTTCCCTGGTACTTCTATCAATTGAACGACCATATCTGTCCTTCGAGACTTGAGCTCTTCATGGAAGAAAGATATCGGTGCTTGCAATTTGCCGGACTCGGATCAAAGAGGTAGACGGGTGATATGTACCTAACAATTTTGCATATAAATGTTAGACATTCAAGTAAATTCTTTAATACCTCTTGATTTACAATCTTGTATTTCATAGCTACCAACACCTTCTAAGGTCGACCTCGCAAAATGAAAAACATCCTTTTGACCTTTCTTGGATTGCTCTTGCTGGGCCATACTTCTGCTCTTGGCGCCAGCGTTACGATGTCCCATAATACAACCACCCAGGTCAGATAATTTTATAATTACGAGATATTGCTTCATACAACTTGAACTAATTGGTCCCTTTCTTCAACACAGCGCCGTGCCCCCAACACCTGTGGAGATCCATCTACCGCTACAACGTTTTTTGCAGCATTTTACCCCCCCAAAAGCGTGCATGCATTCAACACGCTGGCGGCGTACATTAACCAAGGCACTCAGAGCACGGCCAGTAATCCAAACTGGCAGCCCATTAATCCGGCCTTTCAAGCCTGGACATCTGCTGGCCAGCCCAGCACCTTTCCTTTGTATATCTTTCAAAGCCCAACAACCTCAGATGCCATTTGTATTCTTTCTTCAGATGGCAGCACTCCCTCTGTCAGCGGGTACACTCTTCTAGGAGTTATCGGATACGCCTATGCCACGCAGATCTGTGGTAGTGTACCCCTTTACACAACCGCCCACTCATCGCGTGACGACCACTGGTACACCACAGATCTTACTGTGCGGAATGGACTGCTCAGTGATGGGTGGATTGATGCTGGAATTACAGCATATGTTTTGCCAGTACAGTGATTCACCTGTCCTTCGTACACCATCAGTCCCTCGCACACTTGCCGATTACTCCCTCAGTTTCAATCCAAATATTTATATATTTTGCATATGTACTCGTATATATAGTACCTACATGCAAAATAAATTTCAGTGTAATCTGCATATTGCTTGTTTCAAGAGAGTTCCATCACTATGCAAAATCGGACATTTTACTTGTTTGAGTGAATTATCTGCTAAGCTAACATTTGAGAAAGCATTTTTTATGTTAAAAAATTTTATATTGCGAATAAAGCAACCTTGAGCATAATTTTGCAAATTGTTACGAGGATCTGGCCAGAGCTGATCGCAAAAGAAATATAACATTGGATATTGAAGCCCAAAAGTGGCAAAACGGCACGATCAAAACATTCCCATCTGCCATCAATGAGCTGTGACCAGGTGTGCGAAGAATTTATGGGGTATGTAGTAAATTCTATATCGTATACATGAGCACGGAAATACACTAAAACAAACATATGGAAATACGCTATGAGGGTCGTACGGAAAATCACTAAGATGACATAGTGCGCCAGAAGACGACATAAAAAGCATTGAAGTAACACCTGTGGTGAGAACATATTATTTTTTTAGCCACCCATCTATATTCAATGGTGACCACCTCACCACTCGCTCAATGTTTTTCAGGTGCGCATCTCACCGGTTGGTCAGTCGTTATACAGGAAGACAATTGCGAATAATTTAATGGTGCGCATCTCACCCTTGCAAAATATTTTTTAAGGTGCGAAACCCACCACTCATGTATGACGGTCATTTCGCACATGTATTCACGTGAGTTCCCGCACAAACAAGGTGTCGCGCACACAAATAGGAGTGTTTGCGCGCAATCAAGATGCTGTTTGCGAGCACAATCGGAATTATCATGCGCACACAATCCAACTCTTGACACGCATAATCTAGCTTTGTCCAGTACTCATTCTCAAATTCTCTAATTCATAACTAATAGCAAGTCTGTTTCACCACACCTACATTACTGATCTCAATAAATCCATTCATTGACTTCCCTGTTCAGAAATGTGGTAAGTATCATTGTCTAAATCCTCCTTTTCCAATTGGCATACAGACATATAGATAGCTTGAACAGTCAAAAATGACTATACAGTAAGGATATAGAAATTCTGAGAAAATAATTTAAGGTCTTGGCCAAGCTTTTGAATTGCAAGCTCAAGTGAAATGATATGAAGAGAATCATCAGGTCCTGTTCCTCATCTCATACAGGCAGTTCTCATCATTAGTGATAAACATTAACATTCAATGGATATTAATATCATACAGTGGATCATGACACAAATTAAAAGGATTTTCTACCAGGGTATAGGCAATGGCAAACCTGGTCTGGCATTAGGGAAGAAGAGGTGTGTTTGAAAGCATCAAGGGGAAGGTATAAGTAGATTCAGAAAAGTTGGATTTGGGGAGTGCTGTGTGTCATGGACACCCCATTGTGTTATGAGAAATAGCAAGGCATTCTGGTGCCTGTTTTTTTTCACAGAATGTCACTAGCAGAGAAATGTCTGGCACATCTCAGTGAGAATGGTATACTTGAGCTCACCTACCCTTGAATAGTGATGAGGTGGGAGATTTAATAGAGATGCTTGAGCAATGGATCTTGGCCAATATACACAAAGCATTAGATGTCTACAATGTGCCACAGCCATGATTCTTCTGATACCTTTCTGATATTCCACCACCTTTCCAATATTCTTCTGACCCTTTCTGTTTATTTCTGTTCTCACTTAACTCCAAACAATTGTTTTGAACATACTATACTTATAAAATACCATATTCTAGGAACACTTCTGCTACTTTTATGATGGGCCAAGGACTCTTATTATTCCTAATATCCATAGTGCTACTATTTCTATTTTTGTTACTATAATTAGTAATACTAGTATTTAAGTAGCTTAGTTCTACACCCTAGTCTTCAATGCAAATATTAACTAAGATCCGACCTAGTCTCTTGACTAAGTTCTAAGTCCCCTTTGTATTATGACCTATGACTCCTTTCTGACTTCCCTTCTAGTTAACTTCAGTTAACTAGTCTTATCTCACTCTTTACACTAGACCTAGTCTCCAGTCATCAACCTCCCAAGTCATCTCTGATGACTCTCTGACCCCACATTACTTTCTTTTGACATGTGGACCACATTCAATCTAGAACCCATGAGAACTGGAAGGGCACAGCACATAAGCTGGAGCTGTCAGTTCTTATCTGTAGTGTTATCATCAGAAATCCTTCCAACATTATTTTCAACATTTTTCAAAGTAGCACTATCATAGCCCATGACCTCTGGTCCCTATTTACATTTGAGAACAATTCTTGAAACAATGAAGATGAGGAGGGTGCCAGGTTACACATAACTAGTACCTACTTACACCATATATCCATTGCATATTAGACTCAGTGTCAGTATCTTATTCTTATTTATTCTTCAAGGAAGGGATGGCTACAGTGGAGTTGACCATCATGCAGATAGCAGCACAAATTAATTAAATGTGCACTTTGACCATCATATATTAACTGTATAGGCTGCACACCACTTTGACAGCCATGGTAATATGGAACTCTAATTGGAATCAATAAAGCCCAGTGTTGTGCATAGCCACAATCATCTATCCAATGTTCTTATCACTACTAGACATTATGTGTGTCATCACAGTGGCATTTGCCACCTATCTCTACAGCTGCTTCTGCAGAGTTTGTTCATGGGTGTGTATAAGCATGAAGCAGTGTGTATCCAGGCTGTGTGTTGGCATGCAATGGTGAGCTGTTTAACAAAGTTATGCAATAATCTTAGAGTCTTTTAATTTTGGTTTGAAAAAGTAAAGAATATGTTTACAGCACAAATATATTTCAATCAGCATGCTTTCCTAGACCCAGATGTGAGTCTGTTACCAAAAACATGCTGGCAGAATGGGCATCACTCTATCAACAGACACTCATACAATGTAACTCAATCATGAACCATTGGGCTTACAACCATGATGCTAGTTTATTCAAGCTCCAATATGGATACAACTACACTATACCAGATCTTTATGCTTATTATGGCAACTTAAATGAGTAGTTTGAGTGTTCATTATTGATAGCATCTTGATTTAAGGACAACAACAGTAGATTGAGCCTCTGTGATTATAATTTTTCTTCTGTTTTTTTTTAAAAGATTGTACTCTATCAGTGATATATATGGTACTGAAAGGAGATATAAACATAATGCAGCTGATTATTTATAGAACCTGTTTTCAATTCAAGTATCATGTAGAGGTAAGCCAGAAATACTATATTAGGTATAAGTATGCATGCCAATGCATGCCAATGCATGCCTGCCATGCCAAGCCACATGTTAGAATGGCATCAGCAAACTTGTGACGAGTTCCTGACATGTTGTGCTGCTGCCTTTGAAAAGGGTGTGTAGTCTGTAGGATAGAATTGTAATATATTTGCTATACTGCCTTACAGACTGTTCACTACATTTTAAGTTTGTGGGGGCAAGTCTGAAATGAGATGGTATTCAAAAATGCCATATAAAAATGCACAAGTTATGATATAAAATATGTCTGACATTATGCTAGCTAGATATAGTAAATGGTCTTCCTTTTCACTTATCTAGCTACAGACTTGTCGAGATGGTCTTCCTGTCTCTAGAGCTTGCAAGGTCACTTTGTTCTAAGTGTATATAGGCTTCCCTTCAATATAATCTTCTAACTCTCCAGGGGTGGTCTTCCTTCCCTTGTAGATACTAATGGTCTCTCTGAAAACTAACAAGGGATGTTCTTCCTTTCCCTTTTTAACTCCCAAAGCACAGTGGTCTTCCTTCTGTCTTTGGGTGAAGACTCCAGGAGATGGTCTTCCTTTCTCCTGAAATCACACTTTTTAATAACTAAGCCAGAAGGGATGGTCTTCCTGTCCCCCATACTTCTTGAATCACTAATACAACTTCAGGACTTGGTCCTGGACTTTGTGGTATGGTACTCAGTGTGTTACTCTCTTAGATTAAAGTATAAAGGAGTTTTCACTCTCAAGTTACTAGCTCTAGCTAGAATGTCTAACTTCAAAACCAAACCAAGATCTGCTGATATCTCTGATTTAGCATTGCAGAAGCTGAAGGGCTTGTCACTGTGGATTGTATTGTGAGAGAACAGAGGCAAAATCCCCGTTGCCTTCTTCATTCCTTATCCTCAAGCTTTTATCCCATCCTAGATGGCTATTCTTAGCTCATTTCTTGGCTTGATTCTGGGTTCAATTGTATTTTGCACCAGTAACTTTCTCTTCTATTTTGCTCTCTTATTCAGATCCTAACTACATGTCTGAACATCTTGTATATTTGTGTTTCTCTTACTTATCTTCTGTCTGTGCCTAGTAAGGTTTTATACTTACATAGCATAGACCTGTATATTTTGTTTACTATTGTTTTATGTTCTGTCCATATATGATTATCCATACAGTCTTCTTTCCTGTGAGGTTCTCCTATGTTTCCTGTTCTCTCATTGTGTGTGACTGTTAGGGCTTGCATCTAAAGCCAAACAAACACCACCATTGCCTTGATTTGGCTGTGCTATAGCTGCTCTTGGTCACAGCTTAGCCATATCAGTTCCCCTTGGACTCCAGATGCTGAAGTTATATTCAGTGCTGCTACACTCCATGCTTTCCTTTATTTTAGCTAGTCTATTTTCTTCAGTACTTAGGACTTTGTTATTGTACTATATCCTGTCATAGCTAGTTGGTTTCACTAATATCACAATTCAGATGTTGATATGTGGTTTTTCCCTAATATTCAAGTGTAGATCCACCTAGGGCATATCACCTCCATTCATGATTACATTCCCAGAACTCACCCACAGCTTTTGATGCATGTACAATACCTTCATTTCTCATTGCACATAGGATTTCTTATAGCTACAAATATTCACTTTATTGTACTTGTATATTTCAGCACTGCACTGCTCACAGTGCTTGAAGCCTGGCTCCGTTCCTCCCAGCATTTATGCAACATTTCTTATGTTTCTCTACTTATAGTACATAGCAGCTTATGTAGAATAGATATGATGCCTTTCCCTCAGTCATTTGGCATGCAAATACTGAGGTGAGCATTGATACAAAATACTTACATGCTTATTACTTACATAATAATCCTAGCTTCATATTATAGGTAGCTATTTATCAATTCAGCCATTTGGTATGCAAATACTGAGCTTCATATTTTAGATTCCCTCACCACAGCAATTTCTGGCTACCTAATAAGCTTCCAGTGTGGCAGTGAGCCATGCCAGTCATGTGATGTATTGCTCGGGTTGTGGGCCATGCCTGTTGCTAGATAAGACAATTCTATTACAAATGGAATCATGAAAAATACTTCCTAGTTGTTAAGCTATGAGCTTTGCAAGTTGCTGATTTTTGTGATTTTGATGAGGGTAGAGGGATTAGCCAGGGTCTTTACACTCCCCCAGGTATTCTGTACAGAGTCCTAGCAGAGTCCAAACAGAGTCCTTCTTAGTCTGCTCAGATTCTGCTAAGAGTGTGTACAGATTTGATGAAGTCTGAGTAGAGTCCTTAGACTTTTACACCTCAGACTCAAATATGAATATTTATATTGTGTTTACAAGCTCAACTGCACACTTTGGAAGACAAGATCTCCTCAACATCTAAATATTTTTTACAATTCAACTTGCATTATAACATGTGAATTGAGTATTATTATCTGTGTAAATTCCACATTGTGAAAAAATTCTTGTCAATTTTCACTTTTCACAATTTTGCAATTTTTTACCTTCTGAGCTCAATTTCTACTTTCCCATTTCTATATTTGATGGGGATACATTTATTATAGTATTGTGCAATATCTAAGTTACCACTTGTTGAGATATATCAGTGTTCAAAAGTTATTGCTAGTGAAACCCACATGCATTATTTTTGCATGTCACTGTAAATGGAAGTCAATACCATGGAATACAATTATACATTTATTTGTTCATCACAAAAGTTACATAAGCATTACTTTACTTGTTAAACTTACTTATCCTGCAAACATTTAGCACCAGTTAATTTGTTGAGTGTCTTATACTTTTTCCATGACTTTGTGGATAACTATGTTGTTAGAAGTAGTGACCTACACAGCTTTCTTTACACTGCCTTCATCTTTTGTTTCATATCTATTTTCATTAATGTTTCATTATTGTTTCATATCCATCTAGCATAGCATAGTAGCATAGCTCCCACTTCAACAGGTTATGGGCCCCATGCTCTAAACACTTGCAATTAATACCCAAGTGCATATCTGCATTTTTGTGTCCCCAATCTCAATTTCTTT
>JASFDH010002252.1:0-11506 GCA_036937195.1 Nidularia pulvinata | reverse complement strand
CCATCTCGAAGAGTCATAGCTAGATAAGTGAAAAGGAAGACCATTCACTCTATCTAGCTAGCATAGTGTCAGACAGCTTGTACCTACTTCTTGAACGCTTTGTATCGCTTTTTCGAACATAATCTCACTTCAGACTTGCCCCCAACGAACTTGAGAGGTAGTGACTAGTCTATAGGGTGGTAAAAACGATTTTATTGTCATATCTACCCTACAGAACAAAAATTCCTTTTCAACATTTTTCTACCTGCTGAACTCAATTGCTACTTTCCTATTTTGATATTTGATGGAGATATATTCAATAGGGTAGCTCACAGTGATGTTTTTCAGTCTGTTTTTGATCCATTTTTCATTTCATTTTTTAATCAAAAAACAAGATCAACAAGAGCTTGAAAATGAAATGAAACAGAAAAACAACCTTAATTGAGATCAGAAGATGTGGGTGATGAATGTGTACTGGGTGTTGGAGAACCCATCTCAATGTCTAGTTCAGCAGAGAGCTCAAGGTCCAGCATCTCCATCTCCAAATCCAATGACAGATCTTTCAATTTCTGATGAGGGGCAGAAGGTGGCAGAATCACTGAGATCTTCAAGTGCACCATGATCACTACTTTTGGACATGGATGAGGCAGAGTTGGTTTCAAGCTCTCTCTTGAGTTTCCTGCTATGTTACATGGTGTAGGTCTTATTTATCATCTTCATCCAGCAATCATGGGTAGATTGTGAAGGCATAGTGTGTTTCAGTGAGTATTGGAAATGAAGAAATTGCAGGGACCAGCATATTATGCCATCACACTAATTATCTGCACTGCAGCAGAGTTGGAGGCAAGCTGCCATGCTAAGTGTGTGTGAAATCTGTTTTTCCACTGTTTTTTTTGAGATTTCTGACACTAGGGGCTCATGGTAGCTGTTTTTCAGTCATTTTTTGTTTCATTTTTTGTTTATTTTTACTGCCAAGATGTTCAACATGGCAGTAAAAACAATTGAAAAATGAACTGAAAAACAGCTGAAAAACAGCTGAAAAAGGCTACTATGAGCTACCCTATTATAGTATTGTACAATCTACAAGTTACTACTTGTCAAGATATCAATGTTCAAAAATTATTGCTAGTGAAACCCACATGCATTAATTTTGCATGTCACTATATGTAAAAATAAGTTCATCATCTGCTAGAATTGAACTTGGCACCTTGGTTTCAATGAAAATGAAAATGTACACAACTAACCACTGGTCCAACCAGCCATTTTAAAATATATACTCTGCATGCTTACATAGAGTTTTTAATTATTTTAAATCAAAACTCATTGTCCCAGACATGACACCAGAGCCTAGTGAAACACGGTGAGTTACAAGTTGATCATTATCTACACTTCATCTATGCGATAATTTCTGTCCTGATTCGGCTTGATATGGGTGTCTCAGCTCATTTATTTTGGGATGCAGAGGAATCGAAGGCTAGCGGTGCTCTACACCGGCATCTTCCGCTCGAAGGCCCTTGGACTCACCGATGTGCGACGCGTCCCAATTGAGCCTTGCTATCACCCGCGTTGCTTAAGTAAATATCCTAGTAAATAAATGCTTCAAGGAACTAAGCGAAATAAGCGACACGCAACTCTCCTGGCTTACTTCGCACCTATCGCCCCATTCGTTATCGATGTTTTTTGCAAAAAACCAGTAACATAGCCTATTGTAATGACCACATTTATCTATCTCATCAAGCTATACTAAAGCCTTTGAGGAGTAGTACAGACAAAACATTTTAAGAACATCCTCAGCCATCAAGAATGTTAAGAATATCAGAGAGTAAATAACTAGTTCTTGCTGCTTTTGCTACATCCACACAAAGGTCCACCACATGGCTGATTATTGTGATGGTGGTGTTTCCAACATCCGCAAGCAGGTCCACCACAACCAGGGATTCTGCGGTCGATGGTGTCCAAGTCCCCTCCGAGCAACTGGAAGAAAGGAATCAGTGGGTGGCTGTACATTTGAGAACCAGGATAAATACGTGAGACACTTCTTGCATACGTCGTTGACCATCACCTAAATAAGCATACCAGTGGGTTAAGTATCCGTGCGTTGCAAGAATGTATACAAGACACAGACGGACGGCATCAATGGGTATAGAATCATTGTGGTCGATTACAGCTCCAAAACGTTCGGAGCACTCTTTCCTATACCAGTCCTCATTATAACAGATTTAATATAAGAGAAGTGGCACTGACCAATAATTCGTGCCAGACAACTGGTGCGTATGCCACACAATGTCGACATCAATAGGAGGAACATAATTACCATCTGGAAGACTCATGAACCGAGTATACCGGTCAATGGCATTCTTAAGCCAGAGATCATCATTGTCATTCTCATGGCGTTTAGCCTCCATAAGCATCCGGATGTGTGACTGGGATTGCCGCAGGACCTGTAAAGTTTGTCCATTTAGAAGTTTGAATTAGCATTAGAGACTTAGTGACAACGCACTGCATTAACAAGATCGACTCTGAAAGTAGGGAGTGCTGATACATCTGGACATTCTTCGCCCTCAAGAGCAGGATTAAACTTGAGTGACGTGGTTTTCTCCCAGTGCTGCACCTGTTCCTGCATAGGCACATATTGTCCAGTTTTTTCATCGATGCAAGCCACCTTAAGCATACATCAGCTCGCCCAATGCAATTACTTTCCATCATAGTCACATACTAGTTCATTCCATGGCATTCCACCTAGTTGGGCCAAGGCAGGAATAGTCTCGGATGAATCCGCGTAATATATGGCTGGGGCGAGCATGTAACTGTGCCAGATCATGAGCACATCGAGCGGAGGAATGGTAATGGGATTATCTTGAACGAAGGAGTGAGACATATTCACGGAGTTGATCCAAGTAGCGAATCGTTCCATAGCGCGCTGGATAAAGCAGAGAGTGACTTTGGATGGCTGAACTGCGCCATCCTCAGGATCGGAAGGGATGGGTCCACCCTGCACGCTCTCTTGGAGCTTACAGATGGCCTTCATGAGCAGAATGTGGGCTTTGATGTCGGAAATGGATACAGAGACTGGAATCAACGAATTCTTGACTGTAGCCATGCTGCTAAATTAAAGAAATAGCCGCTATCCTTTAGGCTTTATATCTACTTCACTCAAAACACGTATATACCAGAATTGGAGGCAGCTCTAACTGGATAACATCATTCTGCAAAAGGTTAAAGGCAAAGAATAGAGATCGTGAGATGTTTCTAACGATCTCACTGTTATGATTGTGCGCTCAAGTACATGAGGCTAAGGCGTGATGCTCGTGGAGTTTAAACGTTTTCATGGAATAGTTTGTTCTTCTAAATGAACCGAAGTCAATACCCTAGTTAAAGCGTCGCTGGAGTTAAAATGTACCTGGAAGCATGATCGGCGAATTTGAAGCGTGCTTGCCTCGTGGATCGGTGCCGTAATAAGGGCAGGGCTGTGTGAACGTGAAGATCTTTAGAAGCACTATCAATAGTATTTTGTTAGATCTCTCCGCTTATGCAGCATGCAGGAGTGCGTGTTTTTTCACTTACACTGCGCAATCCGCACGATGGGCGCATGATGCTTCATGGCATAGGCTTCCAGAATCCAGTGCTCCACGAATTATGTAGCTGACGGATTAAATAGCTCCATCTCGTGGTATGCAAACATTTCTGAAACACGAATACAAGTATGTAGCTGGCGTAATATTAGTCAGAAGTTGTCGAGCTGAGAAAGCTGAGCGCCTATGTCCCATATGTTGGGTAAACGTCCATTTCGAGTCTCTCCAAAGCCGGATATGTGATTCAAAGCATCATATGAAGCCACATGGGGTGTTGTTGCTCGATAAGAACCGGAAGCAATTTGGTGCAATTACTATCATGGTATAAGAACGAGCATACTACTAATTACACAATCTATCGAACAAACGGCAATGGAAAATTTCTGGTGATAATCTGAATAGCATCGAGTATACTTTTATCATCTTTGTTCATCTCATCTTGGAAGACAGTCTGCCTAGCGTCGGTTTCTGCTGCTATTACAGTGGAAAACAATGTTCCCTCCACGGCGCATACCGTACCCTCTTCAGGTAATCTTCCATGCACGAAATAATTGCGAATGTGTTTCTGGGTGCAGAGCGATGGCGCCGCGAATGAGCAATGCTAGGAATAATGAAGATACCACAACTCAGCCCGCGGAAGCTGGGATTCAGATGAGGACGTACCCCCGGAGAGTCTTGTGTTAAGACAATAGATCCGTTGAATCCTCCTGACATCTTCTTCGCACTTTTAACATGAAGTCAGGAGGTAAGCAACAAACCACGTAGATACCTAATACCTACCTTGCGAGAGGTGTTACAGGATCTGTAAACAACCATTAACGATGATACATGGTACTATGACCTAGAAAGTATTATATTCACCTGCTGTATTTCCCACTAAGAGAAGAGGGAAACTCGTATTTGCGATGAAGGGACCTAATCGCTCAAATTAATATATCAACATAATAATATTAGTCTCTGGTACGCTTACCTCGGAATGTTTCAGGTGTCTTGGGCCATCCACTGTAAACAGATGTGGCGCTGAAAAAAAGTCAAATAAGATAATAAATTGACGTACTAGCAATCTAGAGTCCAGGTAGCCCATACATCGGCCCACGGGGATTCTTTTTCCATCTCGTTGAAATGTTGCTGGGCATCGTCAATAGTACCAGTAACCGAGACACCATCATTACATATAATAGCATCTGTAGCATCTCTGATATAGGGATAGTCATTTGCAGATGATTTGCAAGAACAGTCAAAGCCCGGACGCTCATTAATTTGGAAGAGCCGCGTACCATTCCCAGCTGCAAGGTCAGATAATGCCTTTGCTAGCTCAGGAAAGGACACTTGGGGCTTGTAGAGCGAAGAGAAGATTGTTGATCGCATGCGCTTGTAGTCTAGTATCCCATAAGAAGCATGTGTACGAATAGGCATGGGCTGGAGGAGGAGCCTCTCGTAAAGCGTTGTCAAGTTCTCATTAATTTTCTCTGCACTGGGCGAATAGAATGCGCACGCTTCTGGGCCAGCCACAATACAGCCTTCGACGAAGGTCTGCATGGTCTTCTCTGTATCGAAGAGATTGTTTATCCAGCGAGCTAGAGTGAGGAAGTTTAACGCTACTGCTGGCAACTAAGCTGCTCTGAACGCACTGGCATAATAGTCCTCGGCATCCATAACGCCATCAATGACGAGTCGTTCAACTTTATTCTGGAATATATAAGAGCAGGTTCATAAGAGAGAAAACAGCCCGCTCACAGGAAAGAGCGCTGCAAATGTGGCTCCAAGAACTGTGCCATAACTGCAAGACGACGTTTCATTCTCAGAGATTTGTTCACGAAAGTCCAAGGCGTGAAAACATACGAAAATCCCCAGTACTGCAGTTTATCTCGTCCATGCGCCTTAACGATTGCAAGCATGTCATGGGCTGTTTGCTCCGTGCTGATATGGAACAAGCCACCATCGTCACGCTCTATAGCCAGTTGTCCAATGATCTGAGCTCGAGCCCAAGCGTAAGTAACATCGTTTGCTGAGCTATTAATGACAGACACGCCCTGGCTCTCAGCTAATGTACGCTCTGCAGCAGTTCTGTAGAATGAAGCTCGCGGCAGAGAGCGACCGATGCCTAGGTATACAGTATAATTAGACATCAATCTTAGCATTGTATGATTATAAAGAATAATAAAATCACCTCTGGGATCGAAACCAACAATATCGAACTGAGGTCCCACAATCTTGCTGTAGGCATCTGCAGTTCTTTGTATGAAGTCTACCCCGCTGTTACCTGGACCACCGGGATTGAAGAGAATCGGCCCCCGATAATCAGGCGAAGAGGTCGAGACCAAGGCAGGCTTTCGAATAAGAGCTATTACAGCAGCTCCTGCATCTGGCACTGAGTAGTTCAGAGGGACCTTGAAGACCATGTCACCAAAAACACCACGCTGGACATGGCCGTGTGTTGCTTACACTCAAGCGTGCACATTGGTGGTCTTCAGAGCAAGTATGCCAAACTAAAATCTTTTGAGGAGTGATCTAGAAGACCAACAGGTAATTTAATCAGGAATCAAGTAACAGGAATTGACAGAATTTGATACCTTTTCCCAGTCGAACTCCTCCAGCTTGTTGTTGCAATACTGCCCCTCAACGAGATCCACGCGCGTAACTGTTGCGCGATAAGCTTGGCATGTACTTATTAGAAGCGGTTGAAGGATTGAATATGTTACTAATAACAACTCAATAAAGGCCGTCTTTACTGCCATGTTATGAGCGACGATAACAATCTGTTACTAGTACTCCAGTCTTTATTTGTCGGACAACGTGCCACGACAGAAGCTAAATTTCTCACGGCACTTTAGTTACGTTTGGAATGGAATAGTCGAAGACTGTATAGCCGCGGACAAACAAAGCCCACCAACTTCATATCTGGTGATCGAGCGTTTAAGTTGCTGGCACGGAATTCCGTGGACAGATTCCGCTGACTGGGAAATCTTATTCAGAAACCCCCTTCGAAGAAACCTCATGTCCTCACTGAATCAGCCGAAATCAACTGAGTCAGGCGCCATACGATAAATATAGCACTGGTTCTCGATCCCCAGTATGGCGCCGAATCTGCATGAAAAATCCATCAGCGACTTTAGTCACTAGTAATAAAATGAATTTGATTCCCTACAATGAGTAGCATAGAAACATGTCACAATAATGTTGCTAGTTTTTCAAATCATATAGCTGGATATCTAAAACTTTGCCTGTTAATAGAAAGGCTCTTTGAATACTTCGGATAGCCTGTATGTGCTATTCCGTAATAACACATACAGAAATACACTAAAAGAATAGTACAGAAATACACCAAAGCAGTAGTACGGTATTATACCAACAAACCATAAGGGAGCTCAGTGGTGAAAATATTACCTCTCAAAAGCAAAGAGTTCCAATAGTATATATTTCACCACCCAAAGCATTGACTTCCAGTAGTGAGATTATCACCACATGAAGTAAATACCAAAATAAAATAAACTTTAGTTGCCATTGGTATTGAACATACAATCAGCAGAGAATAGGCACAATGTAAATGCACTAATCTATCTCTGTATTGTACCAAGTGGGCTACAGTGTCCTTCTGAAGCTTATATCATGATGTGTCAAGTGATGTAATACTCAACATCCCAATGGTAAAATGCACACCACTCAGGCTGCTTAGCCTGCAAATGGTGAAAATCTCACCATTCAGATTAGTTAAATGAGGTGGTAAAATTCTCACCACTGGATGAGTGAGTCTAAGTGGTGAACAAGTCACCACTCAAAATGTTTCAATCTGAATGGTGAATATTTCACCATTCAGAATAGTTGTATTCAGTGGTGAATATCTCACCATTCAGAAGAGTGAGTCTGAGTGGCAATAGTCTTGCCAGTCAGATAGTCAAGCCTGAGTGGCAATAATCTCACCACTTGCAAATTTAGGCTGATGTTTTTTTTTCCAAGTCCATTCATTTCATCACATTACTTCACCATTTATATATATTTATGTACTAGTCTTCCAAGATGGTAAGGTTCAGTGGTTAAAGTGTTGGTACACTAGAGATATATCAGATAATATAACTTTGCAAGTTTGTTGGTTCAACCACTGCAATAGAATAATTTTATTCATAATTGTTGGACTGAGTGGTGATAATTTCACTACTCAAAATACCTGATTACAAGTGGTGGAAATGTCACCACTCAGATATTTGACTACAAGTGGTGACAATAATACCATTTGAAAATTTGTGATCATAAGTGTTTAAAATTTTACCACTGGGTTCTCTTATGGTATTTCTGAACTAACACTTTGGCATGTTTCCATACTATGCTTTTGGTGTATTTCCATATGTGTTATTATGCTATAGCATGTACAGGCTGCCCCAAATACTTTCACCTGGACACATAAAATATCATTAAAGTGTATCACTGAGAGTAGGGCTGCACATCATCACCATATTTACAGCTTACAGCTTCCAACATACAGTCACCACTGCTATACTGTGAGCCTCTGGGCTGACCACTTTATGGTATGGTGACAGTGCAGTTGACTACCAATTACAATGGTTGAAAACAGCAATAAACAGCTGATATCAGCAATTCAGCTGTCTCAAACTGAACTCTAATGTGAACAACTTGAAAGAGATCTACACAACATTAAACCAATCATCCCATCTCTCTGCAACCATCAATGGCAACTAACTCAATTTCTTGTGAATTTTGTGCCACATTTCCTAAACAGATGTTCTTCATTTTTCATCAGAAAGTCAAACAACATAACATGCCTTACCTGTTGCACCCTGCTAGTCTTCAAGTTTGTAATGTATTTGTTTATAAGATCAATCCATAATTTCACTTATTTCCTTGCTTTTGAATGCTATCCAGTTATGAAGTGCAACTTAATATCACCTGGACATGTTTGCTTTTTGAGTATTCCATTCCTATCTTTCATCTTATCACTTCTGCAAATTCAAATATGACTGGCAATATGGTTTTCTGTTTATCCATCTCAGCTGACCTCATGAAATATTAGGTTCCATGCAAGACACAAATTTTCACAGTTACCAAGACTATTCCTTGACAAGTATTTATACAAGTCTTTTGTTTCACTCCAGAACAACTTGACTTGTTCTATACTCTCTTTCAATAGCTACAGGTTGTGCTCTTGAAAAACAGGGCAATCTAAAAAATGCATCTGACATTGAGTTCTTTGATTCTGAAACCAATATCTGATTTCTAGACCTGCTGCATACACTTCATCTGGTCATTCAACAGGTACTGTCAATTTTTTCTTCTTTCCACATTCAAGCTGACCAAACTGCCCCATAGGTCATACTGTTCATGACCCATCTCATAAGGCTCTAGGTCTGCTACCATTCCTTTTGATTGTTGATCCTTAACTGACTCCAGTATTTTACAGGTCAACACAGTGGGCAAGAGTCAAAGATGGCAGCCCTTGTTGCTGCACAGGGTTAGGGCTTGGATGGCAAACTTGCATTTAACAAACCTAAACTCACTCCTTACCATGAAAAAGGCTGGAAAAATCTGGAAAAAATCTGGAAAAATCAAGGAAAATCTGGAAAAGGCAGAAATAAAATAAGAAAAAATAAGAAAAAATAAGGAAAAATAAATAAATTCAGATTTAATAATGTATACCTTTGTTTACCAAACAAAGGCTAAATAAACATGTCATATATTACCACAACTTTGGACAAGAGACCATAGTCTCTTATTTCTCTATAGTTCTATGCACAATATAAATCTAATTATTAATTATGTATCATAAGAGTACAATACAACAAATTTAATATAGTATTCATTGTAATTAATAACAAATAAATATTTTTAAAAAATTACCTTTATTTCAGGGCAAGGTGCTCTGAGGGGTTTTGCAGGTAGTAGAGCACTTCTGGTAATGGTAGGGGAGCAATCAGGGGGTGTTGAGGTCATGCAGCAGTGTTCACAGGTGCTGGGGGTGGTGCAGGTGGTTTTGTAGTCAGTGGAGTGCTTCTGGTGATAATAGGAATGCATTCAGGAGATGTCATGAATTCACCTTTCTTTTGGCAATTATCATTATCTTATCTTATCTTCTGGACTCACCACAGGGACATCTAATCTTGGAGATAACACATGGATAACTGCATGGATACCATGAGGCAACTGTACCCATGAGGTCAACACAAGGCTTACTTCTTTTATGATTGATTGTTACTTACATGCATGATACACATGTACATGACACATTACTTACATGCATAGGCCATGAGTAGTACATGTGTAGTACATGAGTTAGGTAGTATTTAGTTACATTATTTGTACTCAGAACTCTAGTCTTGAGCTGGTTGTTTCTCCACTAGCAATACAGTGCTCATCTTCCCTTCCCTATCCTCATCCCTCTCTGAGTGATTAGACAACTTCAACATTGCACTATTGAGTGTATTGTTTGTGTGTCTGATAGGGGGTGTCATGGTTGTACAGCAGTATTTGGCAGTGCTAGAGGTGCTGGGAGTGGTGGGGCAAGTTGTGGTGCACTTCAGTTGGTGGTTGGGGAGTGTTTGGGGGGTGTTTTAGTCATCAGGAGTGCTTGGGCAGTTTTCAGAGATGGTCAGGCAGCATTCAGGGGTGGTCAAGCAGTGTTCATGAGTGGTTGGGCAGCTTTTGCCACCAGTGGGATGCTGTGGGCAGTTTTTCAGGTGGTGAAATGCTCCTAATGGTGGTAGTGAAGCATTCAGGAGGTGTTATAGTTGTTGGGTAGCACTCAGGGGTGGTGGGGGTACTGTGGGCAGATTTGCTGGTGATGGGGCCTTCTAGTGGTAATAGAGGAGCATTTGGGGGGGTATTGTGGTTATCAGGCAGCATTCAGAGGTGCTGGGGGTGCTGGAGGTGGTTTTTCAGGTGGTGGAGTGCTTCTGGAGGTGGTAGGGTAGCATTTGGGGGGTGTCATAGTTGTTAGGTGGCTGTCAAGGGTGGTGGGGGCACTAAAGGCAGAGTTGGGCATCTTTTGTGGGTGGTGGAGGTGCTGGGTGCAGTGTCAGATGTCTTTTGCAGTAGTGGAGGTGCTAAGGACAGTGTTGGGTGGTTTTAGCAGGAGGTGAAGACACTAGGAGTGGTGTTGGGTGGTTTCATGGTGGTGGGGGTGCTGGGAGTGTGTCATATCTCTATACAGTGCAGCATGCTGAAGTGCTGCTCAACATGGAATAAATGAACTTAAAGGTCTAGGTGAATCTAAATCTCTAAACACACCACAAAACCTCCAAAAACACTCAAACTATGTTGAATTACACACAAGTTCATGGAGGCAAGAATCAGTTCTTCTCAGAAGAGTATCAAATCAAATTTGTACTCAGAAGACAAAGTCTTTTAGGTCAGGTTTCAACTCCAAGAACTTTCTGTCTTCAAAAAGTGTTTACAATGTACAAGGATGACTTATGAGACAACTGTGGTTTTTCTTTAGTTGCTACTCAGAAGTCAGAACTTCTCAACAATCTTAGTGAAATCTGTTCTTATATAATAAATCTACTTAAGTCCAAGCTAATAGACTTCAGCAGACACTCTGGAAGTGGTCTTCCTTCAACCAGAACTTTCTGAAGGTGCAAGGGTCTTCCCAACAAGCACAATCTAACAGTATAAGTCACCCAGGGGTCTTCCAACAAGGATGGACTTATAAAATATATTTCTTTCCAAAAACTTGGTCTTCCACAGATCAGGAGAGTGCCAAAGAGGTGGTCTTCCTTCCTCTAAGACTTAGAACAAAAAATTTGAACTCAGAACTCAAGAAAGGTGGTCTTCCAACCCTTTCTGAGGCAATTATTCAATTCAAACTTAGTGTTGTCAAAGACAAACTTCAAAATTCTTATTTTCCTGAGAAACAACTCTAAATAATCCTGTCAGGGTTCACTATATTCCTGGAATATATTTGGCCCATGGAATATATTTTATCCATAGAATATTCTAGAACATGG
>JASFDH010002251.1:0-11515 GCA_036937195.1 Nidularia pulvinata | reverse complement strand
ACTTACTGCTCTGGAGCTGAATCATTTGATCTTGAGCATTCATCGAGTTGGAAAATTGCAGAGACAAGAAGTAGCGCGTCGTACATCGCAAACAGACGCGTACGTTTGGTGATGCGGTACTCAACACTGATCAAGGGACTGGTGATGACGCTGATGAAAACGCATTGATATGGTCACGTGCTCCCTCTACAGGCCCCGGCTTGGAGGCTTGGCTTTGGCCTGCAACCCTCCGGGCCAGGCCAACAGCCCAATCTCAGCAGGCTTTTGGCCCGGCTTGGCCTGGCGATTCAGGGCTTGGCCTGGCGGGCTTCAAGGCCTCAGGCCGGGCCAGCAGATCACTAACAGCCCCACTGGAGTTGGGAAAGCCATAGCTTCAAAGTCCGACACGGATCCTTCAATATTTAGTACACCAATCATGCTTGGTCCAGGAGCGCCACGGTCTCTCTGTTCAAACAATACTGCTGAGGGAAGGATGGACATCGTTTGGACACCCGCAATGTGGCAACTTGGGTATGATTTAGGATTTGGTTTTTATGTTATTCTTCAAATTATGCAATAAAAGGTAGTTCTTTGCTGAGGTACAGTTGCAGGACAAACCTCAAAGGTTCAATAACATAACGATTGGTTTCTTAGCATGTCATTTTGGAAATATAGTGGTCCCGAAGCCCCTAGGAATAGAGGGTACAATATTTGGGTATTGAGTGAGCGAGCACAAGAGCTGACCAACTGGTATCGTTGTAAAGAAAAACAGGAGTACACAAATATGGCGGTAAAGACTATCTTAATGTGTATAAATAATGTAGGGTAGGTAGGTTATGGAATATCGCAAAAACGTAGAGAAAGAGTAGGGATTGAATATTATGGGTACAAGATTTCCAATAGTTTGAACATGTAGGCGTCTTTTAACTAAATCACGGGCAGTCATTCATCGTGATAAGTCTAAAAAAAAAGGCCACAGAAAGAATGGCAAAGAAAGACGCTCTCAGTTGCAGAGCGTGGATTCACTAGTAATATTCGTCGAGCCATGTTTTTATGAGAGAAATGAAGAGTGAGCATCGTGAAAATAATAAGACTGGAAGTGATCATAAAGCAGGAAAGAACACAGAAGAGGCTAGCACGACAAATACTAGGTAAATAAGAATCATGCTAGGGGTGAGGAGTCAGCACACATTCGAAGGAAGATGATGCACTACAGAAGCAAACAATGGATTTAAGATAGAAGAGAAAGCATGTTATCCTGCAGAGGCCAGAACTCAGCTGGAACAACGTTGCGGGATGAAGATTCCGTCCTAAACGAGAACTTCTGCTCAAAATGAGACAGCAGCTCGCGACTTGGACACGAGCTCATGTATAGTGTCTTATGTCACCCCAAATTCACGCAGAATACACGAACGAAAAACGAATCACCATGCGGAAAAGTACACCTAAAAGCACCACGAAACGGAGACGAGTAGAAAACAGAAAATACATACTGCCGGCCAGATACTCGTCAATAAGAACAGCCGCACGCTCCGGATACTATGTGGCGGGCTGGACACGCCACCGACGGCGTTCGTAATGCCAAGCTCGAAGTCGGAGGAAATGTACATTGTTATTGCGGAAGAGTGCAGGGCGGAGTCGGAGAGGAGCTGGAAGAGAAGAGGGTCAGCACCAATGTCAACACAATTGCACGCAGAAAGGAAGAGTGTAAACCACAACGAATTTGCCACCGATAATGAAAGCGAGAACAGAACCTAAAGAAGTAAATCTCACCACAACACTCGCCATGGTTCCATCCTCCACCATCTACGTTGCGATGATCTCTAGAAGAGCACAGCCACGATGCTGGCGTGCGCCGCGATGAGGGCAACTGAGCTCTATTCGAAGATGATGCTCGTTATGAGTAAATCGAGGGGAAGGGAGAGGAGGTAAATGAGGAAGGTGGCAGTTCGATACGTGCTGGGAGAAGGGGGTGGTTAGCGGGGATTGGAAGGGCGGAGGAGGAAAGAATGAAGGCAGAAGGAGATAGAAAGAATGAAACGAGAAGAGAAGAAAGACGAATAGAGAGAGAAGGGCTCCTCCAGTGAATGCCCGCTGAACTAACGTCGTTCAAGCACTTGACACCACCTCAACTCGAAAAACAATAGCTTCGCCGCAATATAGGCCTCAGCCATGCTAAGCCCCCAAAGGAACAGCGAATCGCTCCATTATAAGACATCGTCACTCCACTTCTGCCAAGAGCGGCCGCCAGGGGAGATACGGGCGCCACCCACGAGCTCGATGTGCTTCTACGCCCCATTAATCGCGAGCGTGAGGAGTTAGCAAGATCTAGGGTATATCCTCCAGGTCGACACGGTTCAACGCTGCCTGAGGCTCCATTCGCACAACAGCCGGGCCCGACGCACACGTCGTATCCAACCCAACCCAAAGGCCTGCATCGACTAATACTATCCGTTCATCCATCACGAGGAGAACTCTCAATGCACGAAGACGAGTGCGAATATCACTCGACTTCCTCTGCCTGTAATCTCCAGACAACATGACGAGGTTGAGCACATCATCAAGGATGCTCAACCGGCGCTAGCCGCTCATCCGCTGCAGAAGGACAATGAGCCCCCTGCTTATGCAATGCTGAAAATTCTTAAGGCACATCCTGCCGGTCTGGGAGAGGTAACACGTCGTTGAGACATGTCCAACCATCTCGTCCCAAGGGCCATCTCATGTGCCAGTAACACATCCCCTGACGCCAGCCCGTGCCCCAGGCCTCACACAGGACCAGGCCAGAATGACGATACGTCTACAGGTATACAGTGGAGCCGCAGCTCCGGATAGCATATCATCGAACGAAAAGTGATGCTCGAATTGGGATCAGAAGGCGAGAAGGGCGCACTCGGAGTGAGAATGTCGGGCACGCTTCAGATCAACAAGACAAAGAGGAAAGGACGAATAGGTGGGAGAGAATGAGAATGAGGAGCAGAGCGCTCGAGAAAGAAGACAAGCCAACATGAACAACATAGGGCGAATGGACAATAGGAATGACACGAAAAAAGCCTAACACACGAATCGAAAAGAAAAGAAAGGCCAACTGGTGACAAGTAACGCAACGCGCTATCGATCACCTGCACGGAGCTTTAAGAGCCCGTCCGGCGTTCAACAAAGAGGATATAAGTGCCGTGGAGGTAATGCCACTCCAGAACCACCGAACGAACGGGCACAAAACCATCGAAAAACGAAACTCATACTCACTCACATCCGCCTTCCGTTTATTATGCACCCACACCGAGCCTGCGACGAAGGACACGCTTGCGGTGCACACCGCGATCTAGGCTATGTCCCCCCCGGAGCCAGCGTGCCCGAGGCACGGGATGCCGCAAGTATGGTTGACGCCTACGAGCGCGGAGGCGGAGGGGAGGGAGCCGGAGGAGGTTGGGAGGCTGGAGGGGGAGGCGCGGAGCTGTAGGGTGGAGGATGGGGTTTAGTTCTTGGGTACAGGGAGGGAGGGTGTAGGGAATGGGAAAGGAGGGGAGGGAGAACGGGAAGGTTCACCTAGCAATAGAAGAAGTTACCCCGCGCATAGCTGGGGGTGTCAGTGCATAACGGCTTGAAGTCTCAGAAGCGCGTCACCCTGCGAGAGCTTATGTCGTTGTGAGTTGAATGATAGCTTAAATCGTTGTGAGTTGAATCAACGAAGACATAATTGTAGTCGTACAAGGGTCGTGAATGTAGAGCAGGTGGGAGCGCGCAATGAAGAATGCAAAAGCAAAACGGGGGTTCTGTGCTTACCTTCCAGCCTAGCCCGATAACGACAGCTAACAGGGAAAGTTAAATTGTATTTGCGCGATGGTGCTTCCACCCGGCAGAAGGAGCGCTAGCGGTCAACACTGGAAAAGAAGACAAGGAGAGAGAAGAAGAACAAGAGGGAACTGAGCGCTTTGGCCACCATGGATGGGGGTCTATCAATCTGGGCGGCAGTCGCTGTGATGGGCAACGACACGTGTGACGCAATTTTTGATTAGTCGTTTGGTGTTCGAGAGGCAGATCGGCTATCTGCGCTTTACAGCGGGCCGTCTGTCCCCCTCCTTTGCTCCTTCTGTTCACTACCAATATGAAGAAGATACGGGTATGTGTTCAATATTTGCTCTTTTACATCGTAATTTCTGATGAACAATGCTTGGGGCTTATTGGGTCGCATTACACCCCTGCCTCTCGCCTGCATTGGCACTTCACTTCACAGGCTGTCTATCGGTGGGTTTAGAAGCAGACAGGAGAGGGGTATATGTTCACAACAAGAAACGAGAAACCTGTCATGTGGACAACACAAGGTATCTTCCATCTAAAGGCTTCCGTCGCCTGCCATCTAGTTGTTTGTTAGGTTACGTCGTCGTGTGCGGGTCACTCCTCGGCTCAATGACTGGGCGAATCATCATTTACCCTCCTTTCGTACCTTCAAAGAGGTCATCCTCATCCCCCTCCTTCTCCTTAGGTACTATACTAATTCCTGATTAATCGCATGACAACCACCCACCACTTTCTCTCCTTCGCTCAGGCATGATGAGAACTCCAAAAATCATGAAATCACATCCGCTACGTCACTAATGCTCGGCTAAGCTTAGTAGTTATATTGTTCGAATTCAATCCTGGAACAGATTCCAGTGCCAGAGTTACAGCTATGACTCCCGACTTAAATTATTAAGACGTCGAGGTACAGGCAGGCAGATGCTAATAGATAATAATGAAATACAAATCAACCAGAGAATCACGCATCCTACTCCGGCATCGAACGATTTGGGATGGTGGGTGCTCCATACGTGAATTCCAGATATACTCAGCATTTTATATTAGTTAAATGCGAATTTTGTATCGCTCAACATATATGCAGGCTCATCAAAATGACGAATATGCACATACCAATGAGTCCCATATCTCACTCCGTCGTCGAATGAATGAGTGCACTAAGAGACTCTGTAAGCGAACTCAAGTGACATTCAGCATTTTATACGAAATACATGCGGATTTTGTATAACTCAACATACACGCAAGCTAATTAATATACGCAATGACAAATGTGTATATCTAAGAGTCTATACAAGATTAGTGGTAATGGGAATACGGAAACATGCTATTAAAAGTGGAATTGGCTTACTAATGGTAGGAGTGAAAGCCAATGGTGGGGTCGACATATCTAAGCAGATTTATAACTCTAAGTTACCAGACTGCCTTAGCATTTATTGACTTCTGCATTCATCTACCTGCTAAACTCGATAATTTCACGAATTAGCATGAATGCAGAAAAGATTATTAACATCATAACAAAGTTCCAGGATTAAGAAAACAAAATTTCCTCATGTCATTCACGCTTTGCAACCAGAGAATTTTAATGGCATAGAAATGCCAATTTCTCCTTCAGTTCTCACTCAAAATTGAAAACTCTTTGATATAAGATTAGTAAAGATCCCCTCATCATACCCTATATCTTGTTGGAATTTAAAATTTTGGTGATTTTGCTGAGGATGAGTCCCTGATATTCGATGGATAATAGATAGATAATAATTGAAGAATAAATCTCTACAGTTCAGTGTAATAAATTCTCAATAATTGATTCGTTGTCCCGGGTCTTGGGACTTCTGTTCGCAAATGAGTGGGTAGTAAATTCACTGAACATTTCTATCTAATACAGGGAGTATGTATACTAAATACTCTACGAAATTGATATCTATGAAAAGCATGAAAGAGGAATAAACTTTGAAGCTGCCCGAGATTGGTAACAGTGATAAATCAGAAAAAGGAAATAAATTGGATCGGACATAAACGCACCGATGGGTGCGGAGCATGTGACCCATGGTCTCTTGAATACCTTCTATAGCAAGAGAATGTGGAACGTGTTTTGAATGTCAAACAATAAGGAATAAGTTAAAATAGAACTATTTCGGCTTTAGTTACTGCATCTATTTTTTGCTTAGGGATTGTAGAGGGGCTTCTTGGAGGCCCAGGTGACTTCACGTTCCGGTGAGCAACCGTACCGCTCGGAGTGTAGCTACGATCCGCCATTGGCGAGCGGGAATACCGCAACTGTCAGGAAAGAGAGATAACACATTTGTAATAACCTTTTTATTTTGATTCTGTAAGTAGCAATGACTTCTGAAATTCCTTGATGACTGATACTTAGAATGCTCTCAGATATCCTATAAATCATAGGAATAAAACTCAGTGTAAAGTGTAGAGCCAATAATATGAGGTCGGATTCATTATATATGAAGCCGTGAATTTGCGATATACTGCCTGTGCTACGTGAATAAGTTGTGATCGTGTACCGATGATGTCGAAATCGGACACGTTATTATTCTTAAATAACACGTCGGAATGTTTGTAGACTTTTTTTTATCCAGCCCGATAATCTAGGCCTTTATTATCGGAAAGAACAGTCATACGATTTATAGGAATACTTGGATGGTCTAGGTGCGATAATCCAGTTAACCATGATACCAAGAGCGAAGCTTACGTGACCGGATCTTCGGCAAATCATACTGACCACCTTCTCTTAGGTGCCATCCGACCGCAACCTGTCATCGTTTAGACCCTTTATGCCTGTTTAAGACGACTGACGTTTACGTTTCTGGCGTTACACCAGACTTTGGTCTAGTCCCTTGCGTTGAAGCAAACGGAGGTGTTTCAAGCCTGCAATTGTGATCTATAGAACATCAGCCGGTGATTCTTGTCATTTCGGCAAAGGGACAAAATGAAGTCACGACTGGGTCACCGTCAGCTATTTAAACGAGGGATCGTCGGGCCAAAACCAACAACAAAAATGAAGCTCTTTTTTGTGTTAGCCTCCCTCTTTGCTGCTGCCCAAGCCCAGTTTTCCATCGGTGCGCCCACGTCGGGTGCTACTGTTCATGCTGGTCAGAATGTGACGGTTCAAGTCATTGTTCCAATCGACACCGTAAGTTATATATGATGCTACATGGTAGAGTTGTCTGTTTACCGACCAATCTAGAGTGCAGAGGCAGGGCAAGAAGAAGTCGGCCTCGTAATTGGCATTGTCGCTTGTGGATCATCCGCCTGTCCAACGCCATCTGCAGACCTCGGTGAAATTCTTTTCATAGGGAAATACCAGTCCCAGGGTGGAATTGGCAACACTCTCAACTCCTTCGAAAACTTCAGCTTTGTTATTCCCAGTGATATATCTGGCAAGGCTTCAATCCAAGTACAGCATATTTTTGTAAACACACCACCGGTAGGTCTGTTTTGCAAGCTTTCGAACTAGGTTATTCACTCTGCCGCAAAGGGACACGCGATCTCTACCGTCGAGTACACCAGTGTCGCAGTTCAGGTTACTTCAGGCTCTTCAGGTTCTTCAGCTTCCAACATCCACCCCAATGGCGATAACACTAAATGTGTGGGTATTCTTGGAGGAAACTACGCAGATGGCACGGCTGTTGATATGTACATTGCTCCTCCAATTTACTCTACCCGAATTGACGGTCTATCTAGCTTCGATTGTAACGGGTCGAACACCCAGAAGTGGCAATGGAATGGTAATGCTTTAACTTCAGTCAACGCTGTCGATGGATCCCAATGGTGTCTTGATGCCGGTGTTCAATCTCAATGTATATCTTTCTTTTTCATATCTATTTTCTTACTTAAACTTTGATAGGGGTCAATGGTGTCAAGATGAAAATCTGGCAGTGCTTTTCTAACTTATCGCAACAAACTTGGACACCTGTCACCACATCGGGTACTATCAAACTGACTACCGCAAATTTCTGTTTGGACCTTACAAATGGGGACAAGACCAATCAGAATGTCTTGCAGATTTGGGCTTGTGGTGCAGGAAATATGAATCAGATCTGGACTGTGACTTCTGTGTAATGGAGTGATATCTCTTTTCATCATTTTATCTTTTTTTCATGGTGAACTTGTAATACACCTCTTTCATTCATATCTCACTGCATATTTTCCAAAGTTTTAGAACAAATGGACTTTTCTTACCTATGGCCTGACACTCCTTTTATTTCATATGGCTTACTTTCTTTAGTTTGCTTATTACTGATTCTGCACTAGCTAGTTTTCTGGTATATACAATGGGTCCAAGCCAGTTAGTCCCCAGTGAATTCATAAATGTTGCCCCCATCTATTGGGTTCACCCTGTGTATCTGCATTATCCATGTTATTATGATCATAGCATAGGGTTACATGTTCTGCTACATGCCATTTTTGGCTCAGGGCACTTGTAGCACCTTGGAAACAAGTTCATGACATCCACAAACTTGAGATATTGTTCAGTGCTGATGAAGGAGTGGGATCAATTTTATTTCAATTCTACCTACAGACAACATACTCTTTTCAACCCAATGACAATGCATGATGATGATGCACAATGATAATACCAGCATGCATGCATGCACACCTAAGGCCTTATTTTATTTTAAATTCTTTTAGTTTTATTTGTTACTTTTTTTTAGTCTTTTATCATATTCTCTTTATCTTCAGTGTATTAGGGTCAGTCCAGTAACAAAAATGCAGGTGTATTCTCATTTTGATGGCAGCTGCATTATTCCTATCACCTCTGCTTTATACTGGAAACAAGCATACTATAGATCAATACTGACCAGAGAAGAATGGGTAAAGGAGTTAATCAATGGTCATCACAATCACATGTGGACAAAGCTTGGGATGTGCATACATGTATTTTTGACATTTGTACATGAGTTGCTTGTGGATTATGAGACTTTTACTATGTAGGATTAAACAAATAAGTAGCAATCTTTCTATATATATGCATTACCAGCCTATCAATTAGGCACATTGCAGAGAGACTCCAGCATTCAAATGACACAATCTCCAAGTAAGTAATGGCTACTACATACACTATAGACAGCACTATTGCTTATTTGAAATATAAAAGTGTTTGAACAATTATGAGCTTGACATTTTACCCAGATAGAAAGGGAGCAAGTGCTGAAGCAGTGCACTACCCATCTTAATTCATGTATTAGTTTTGTATATCCACCCTCAGTTTCTTGTGTTTATTTACTTATACATGCCATAGCCTACTGTTTGTATCTTTGATTGTTTATAACCTTTATAACTTTTTGTCCCTTGCTGGGATGTTATTTTAACAAAAAGCTGCACAGGCATGTTATCCTGCTTCTACATTACATCTCTATTTGTTAGGGAAATACTATCAGGATGACAAGGCCACTGATACAAAGCTTGAGCAAAGGGGGTGAATAGAGGGGTGAGACATCCAATGACTTAAGGCATCCTTTAGACAGTGGAATTCCTAAAATATTGAAGCTGAGGCTAGCTACTGTACATGAGGGGTTTGTATACTACTGACTACTACTTCTAGAATATTCTGAGAGGATGACTTACTACCAGATAGCTAGGCTGAATAAGCATCTGAGTCATCTATGGCTGAGTAAGCTATGGCTGAGTAAGCCATAGCTGAGTAATTGGCTTAGTAAGCTTCTGACTCAGAATAGGGTTATCTATATTCCATATTCTAGAATGTTCTATGTTCTAGAATGTTCCATGTTCTAGAATGTTCCATGTTCTAGAACATTTCATAGATGAAGTATATCCCATGGGTCAAGTATATTCCAGGAATATAGTGAACTTTGACAATATTTGGAATACCCAGCATTAATGATGCATATTGAAGAAACAACAAGGAACAAGCAAGAGCAAGGTAGTCAGTGGTCAAGCAAGTGAAGGTGACAATCTGTGACAGGATTTCATATTTGGGTGGTAGGAACAATCCAACTGCCATCAAATGAGAATGCACCTGCATTTTTGTTACAGGACTGATCCTTAGTAGTAATGAGTAGATGAAATAAAAATGCTTTATACATTATATAATGCAAGGCATTTAGAAGGAAGTTCCTTGTTTCTTTTTCCTGTTTCCTTTGCACTTGTTTTTCTGCATTTTCCCTTTATTTCCTTGTTTTCCTGAATTTTCTGTATTTCCCTTCCCTTTTTCCCCCTTATGTATTCATTGCTAATATTTATTCTGATTTTTTGTTATTTTTATTTGTGTATTTTTGTATTAATTTTTATGCAGTTTCTCTAATTTGTTAATGAAATTTCTTGAAATTTCTAATTTTAATACTCTGGCTTGTAAGAACTCGATTATCCCCTAATTTTGTAGTTTATAGTTCGGATGGAATGCACATGAAATAAACCAGGAATAAATATGGAAAACTAGCTGGAGAAAACTAGCTGGAATTTCATGACTTCTATATGGAATCCATGGAAGAGTGTAAAGTACTATAGTTGACCTGTGTTTATTTTCAAGTCAAAGTGTGGTTGTTGTAGTCAATATCTCTGACACATCAACAGGCTGCAGTTCAAATTTCTTGAACCATAAAGAGTAACATCTTCAGCTATATGTCTATTTCGGTGTAATTAAAGGAATACTATTAAGAAATGGGGCATTTTCTCATGCCCAATTCAAACACCTAAATTCACGACTTCGAGAAATAGAAATACTCCTATGCTCGTTCGTCGTATTTTATCTATAAAACAAATTTATTTTCATGTAGGTTAAAAGGCCAAAAATGAGTCTACAAAATATCTAAGAGATAAGAGGATGGGAGTATTTTTAATTTTCGAAATAGTCAAAGTCGTCGACTTTCAAATAAATCCCACTTTCACTTTGTGCGATAGTCTCAGCTGAAACCCTTGACAGTGGGTTTCCAAATAGAATTATCCATTTCAATAAACGTGTATGTACACACTCACTGTGTTACATATCACCAACCACTCGCATCTGTCAATATTGGTCAAGTTAACTAGTTCCAAGAATCAAGAATTGGAGTAGGCATTAAATTATTGCTCCGAACTGGTTATTTCATTAAAGTAAGCATATTCTCATTTTTCCTTGGAGTAGGAAATAATTCTTTATTTATTGCTAGCCTCAAGACTTGAGGCATGGAAAGGCGATTGGTGTCGAGAATGGACAATTGCCTTATTATGAACTACAGCCAACCTTCCACAATTCCGAAATATGCTGGCTTCTTGACAAAATTCTTTATTCATCGAGTTAGACGTTCTAGTAGAATTTGACGATAGCAGCTCATCTTACCTCATCCCATGGACAAGCAGCTCCTTGGCCTACAAACGTTCCGGGGACCCAAGAAAACTAAGAATAATTTCGTGAACTGTAGAACGAATTTATGATGATATCCTACCTTATCAGTCCAATCCCACACCGTAACTCCGACACAGCTATTCACAGCCTTGCAAGCCTGAATAACGGTCTTATAATCCGCTTTTTGCTGGGACAAAAGTGTCGGAGTTTCAGGAAGATTCATCCGTATGTCAAGCTCTGTAATAGCAACCTCAACTCCTAGGGCCGCGAACTGCTCCAGATTAGCTTGCATTGTAGGTGGGACACCTCCGACGATGAGATGCGCTTGGATGCCAATACCATCTATTGGGACACCCTCTACCTTTAATTGCTTGACAAGGTTAACCATAGCAGTGGATTTTGCGCCTTCTCCTTCTATGTTGAAATCATTTATCTGCAAGAGTA
>JASFDH010002250.1:0-11516 GCA_036937195.1 Nidularia pulvinata | reverse complement strand
ATCTACGCGGTATCCTCTTCCTTCGCTGACATTCATCTTGCAGTTGGTACGGGCATCGTCACCAAGATTCTCGAGACTGCCTAAATCCTGAGCTACATCATACTTATGGAGGGAGCTTAATTCGTGTCCATTGTATACACCCCCACTCCACCAAAGAAAAGTAGAAACTGTCTCTACCGCATATCTGGAATTTCTTCGAGCAGCAGACGCTGTCAGATTGACATTCTACACCCTATCTTAGAGCGTGCTACGGTCCTTAACCACACTGTATACATTCAATTGCATTATTTATACCTCTGTTATCTCTTGCGAACAAGACTCTTTAGCTTGTAAATATTGAACATTGCGAGGATAGTGCTCAGGACTACTTCGTTTAATCTGTGGAGCACCCACTTTCCCGTCCCTGACCCTAAAAAGGAAGTCTAGTTAACGGCGTGATATCTCAAAAAAAACACCTGCACCCTGGTCCCTTGCTCAATATCTCTCACATCTCTGTTCCATTTCGCTAAAATGCAGTCTATTCTACGAGCAACAGCAAGGTCAAGGCCTTCTGCCTTGCTCGCGCGTTCTACCTTTACAGTCGGAGCTCCACGGAGATCGCAGTTCATCCGTACTCTCGTCAGTGAGTACCATGCTACATCGCGTATTCTGTTGCTCTTGGGAGGCCTTCTGACACCTCGCTATCTTTATTCAGCTAAACGATACACAGTCGAACACGAGACGGTTACATACGACGACGCGACGGGAGTCGGAATTGTGTCTATTACTGACCATGCGCAGTCTGTTCTTGGAGACGTTGTGTTCGTCGAGTTGCCGAAAGCTGGTTCACAGGTATCTCAGGGTGGTCAGTATTGAATTCTTCCACTCTCTGTTTTATAATTGGACATTGATTCGACACTGAATCTTTAGACCAAATTGGCGCAGTTGAAAGTGTAAAAGCAGCGTCAGACATTGTGTGTGGTCATGTGAGTATAGGCACTGAAGTGATCGCTTACTGCTTGTCACTTTGAAACAGTATGCACCTGTCTCTGGAACCATTAAAGAGATCAATGAAACGCTGTCAGAGCAGCCTGGTTTATTGAACAAGTCCGCGGAGGACAAAGGTATGTTAACCAAAGTGCCTCTTTATAGGGTTCTTACTCCGGCTCTAGGATGGCTTTGCAAAATCACACTGTCCGACCCTAAAGAGGTAAGGAATTGAGAAGACCACTCCTGCATGAGTTCACGTCTGATATCCAGCTGCACAGATCGACTCTCTTTTGACAGAGGAGGAGTACAAGGCAAGCTATGAATCATGAGGAACGGAGTTAAATCCCTCCGAGAACATTTGCATTCTTTCACTGTCACTGCTATGGATAGAGAATGTATAGATTCCATCTAATAATCGCACTCTATATTCTTCTGAGTGTCGTTGTGATGATGTTTACAACCATGAAGTAGATACCTCGTGCTATGACCCTCGCATAGCGTCAGGAAGATCATGACTCGTATTTGTAATTCTCGCCACGCGCCTCCATTCTCTCCTTTGCTTCTTTGAGCGCCCATGTTTGTATGCTAGCAAGGTACCAGATGAAGTAGTTGAGAATTTCAATGATGCACAATTGAGCCAATATGAACATACCTAGTGTCGGGCTTGTAATAAAGCATCACTGTACCAAAAGCCATCGAGCCAAACATTCCCCAGTACCAAACGTTCTCCCAATCTTCCTTCACTCGCTTTTGGCCTGCTGGGGGTGGCTTGACGAGGATACAGAGTGAGGAGATACCCGCGTCCGTAAAGGTAGATACATACCTTCTCGCCAAATAACCAACCAGTAGGTTCGTTATACTGGGGTGCTCCGTGGGAAGCAAACCGCCTTCCTTGTATCCTAGGCGCGGCGACGCGCAGCGCACGTACCGTTGTAGATGAGAGCATGGATGAATTCGTGGTTACTCGGACCAGTGCATCCACTGATGACTTTGTCGTCGAGATGCTCTTGCCAATCAAGTGCAAATATCGGCTTTCTGCCAATCGCTCATGCGCAGCTCCCCTATCGTTCGCGCAGCCAACAAGGTTCTTACTGCACATCTTCTGTGGGATGAGAACGTGCCGCTAATTATCGAGATTATCTTAGGAATCTTCATCCTCGATCCTTGCATCGCTTTCGGAGGATCTCAATAATGGGTACGCGAAGAACGCGTCCATGTTAGCATGGAGTATAGCTTTACTGTTCTTCAAATGACAGACCTTATCATATTGGCCTTCTTAGGGCAAACGAATTAGACAACAATGACCTCAGAGAGATTTGGCTGATCTTCGAAGACAATATGCATGACCTGTATGTTAAATTTGTCACCGAGACCTCAATTCAAGTACTCCCGGCTCTTACGCGACGTTGGTAACCAAAAGTTATGCTCGCTCTTCGTTCGGTTGGGATCCAGCGGCGAAGAAAAAAGAACTGTTCGATTCATCTTCGAGATTCCTTTTGGCATATGCTCGAGAAGGCGAAGAGGAGCATCTGCTTGCTTTCTGCATGTTTCGTTTCGAATACGAGGACAGGCAAAATGTTATCTATTGGTATGGTGCCAAAATTGACATGGAGGCGCACTGACTTATTGTCCGTATAATTTTATAGCTATGATCTCCAGGTCTCGAAGAACATTCAAAGATCCGGCCTCGGGAAAAAGCTAGTACAACTACTGACGAAAATGGGGATCGATAGACGTATGGACAAGATCGAACTTACCGTATTCAAAAGTTAGCTAAATTGCATATTTTGTTCAGCTGCGTGTTAATGCTGACTGTGTTTCCCTAGGCAACCGTGAAGCGTTGCAATTTTATGAAGCCATTGGGTTCGTAATGAAATATTTGACAAGAGAACGACGGCATTGAATTGAAACTTTGTGTTATAGATTTGATATTGACGGATCCTCTCCAAGTAACTATGTAGAAGAAGGGGACACCGATGGTGTCGACTACGAAATCTTATCTAAAGTCATTCAACCATGTGTATGAGACCTTAAAGATGCTATGTTGTCAAACCCAATGCTGCTTGGGTTTCAGACCGAGTGAATAGTCATCAAGGATAACACACATAACATACAGCCTCGTGCTTGTGCTGGGAGCGGTAAGCGCATAAAGTTTCCTGCAAGTCGTAATAGCAGCATTATCGGTAGAACTCAAGCGTAACAGCCAACCCGAAATCAAAATCCCAGATACGTCGATGTATTATAATTTTAGCACATAAGAACAGTACCCCATATCATCATGAAAAGGATGGCCCATAGTGACAGAGCCCAGTGTGTATTTGCCATCGGATTGGCGGAGCTACTGATCCAGCCATTAAGAGCCTGTTTCCGGTAGACTTTTAGGGAATTAATGCTCCAAGATGCATTCTATTCGAAATGCAATAATAAGAGTCTGGATGGATGTTCCAAAGAAGGATGAATTAAAACGATACCTGGAAATTTGATGGATCCATCAATCGCTCCTCGCATGTTCCAGGGCATCCCGAGGTCGCATAAGAGTTTCCAGCCCAATCTCCACAGAACGTAATGTCTAAAATAGGATATTTGAGAAAACCTTAGACGATAGCATGAGACAACGCACCAAAAGTGACGCTATGATTCACGAAAAATTGGTTTATATTACACTGAGAAGACTCTAGTACCGCAGATGGATAACCCCAGCCAGAAGGATTTGGGCTTCCATCCACGATGTCCTGGGGTACTGCCGCTCGATAGAATGACCCTTAGATTGGTAAATTTCAGCGATCATTAAATACTGGATTTAAACTAAATACTCACAAATGGCGATGCTATTTTCGTCCCACTTCATAGCAAATACACCACCTCCCTGTGAGTCAAAATATGGCCCATAAGATGCTCGACTCCACTCTGTTATCCCGCAGCCCGAGTTACTGTTTATGAGAGCGTTACAGTCTGTGTGGTTTTGGCCGCCACTTGACTATCATCGGAGAAGCTGGTATTAATATAGGTTCTGAAGGTAGCAAGATAGCAACACACTGAAATTGACCCCGTGAAATTTGCTTTCGTATCGAGCTTACAGCCTGTTTACTCCCTGAGAATAAAATCCAACACAATGTAAGGAATGTAAACGAACCTGGTGCTGTATGCCAGGCCACCTGGTTGTGTTGATTATCGTGAACGCCTTCAATAATGTCAATTTCGCCATTCTAAGCCAAGATTTCCTGTCAGTAAAACCATTTCCGCGCGCCTTTGTCGTTGTCGTACATTTGGCCAGTTGCCACCCACAGTCCAGAATGCAGGCCATACCGCTAATTTGGGTATGAGTTAAAATCACGTTTCGACGTGTTACAGTATAATAAACCTACCGCAACCCCAAGGAGCCTGGTTTAGATCGAGAATAAATAGACCAGTGTTATAGAGACTTTTGCTCGCAATTCGAACACTTCACAAATGTATCAGCCCGGTAGCCAGAAACAATTATGAGCTGGACACACCTGTCCCGATATGTCCCCTTGTCTAACCAGGTTGTATCGTCGGCCTTCATGATAACAGTCCCATCGTCCTGAACAGATACCAGACCTTTTTGCCAAGCCTCACTCGAATTAACATAGCTATTTGTAGGGAATTCATTCAGAACCCAGAACTAGGAGAGAATATATAATCCATTACTTTACATGTCCACTTTTGTCATGAAAGATAGGATTAGCTGGCTGCGGTGATTTTATATAGTACATGGACTTACTTCGTAGGATCTGGGTACGGAAAGAAGTCCCATCGACTGCAGAAGCAAGTGTTAGTAAGTACACGTGCCCAGCAGAATCAAACAAGCTCACTCAAAAAACGTCTTCCCAGCGTAATCATCCTGAAGCAACCAGAGGAAGGTAGACCCATTAGGATTCGTGTTGATGTTGTTCCTTCTTGTCAATTCCTGTGGACGCGACGGCCATAGATTGCTAGCAAAATAGGATAACTTCGAACTTCGGAAGTTGGGAATAGCCTCCGATGGATACGCGGCAGCTACAAGGGCAGCGAGGTACACGGGGAGAACGCAACGCATAGCGAGAATAGTGAGGTTTATCGGATATGGAGGACCAGAGAAGGCTGCTCCAAGCTGTCCGTTATATATGATTCTGGTTCATTACGCATTCGACCGAGAACAAGCATTACAGCCAAGAAAGACCCAAGAGCCAAGATAACTTCTAGGCTCCGGGATCGGTGCAAAGCGACGTTACCACGTTTAAAATGCTGGGGGCACGTTTTGACCCGTCGCATTGCAGATGCCTCGTGCATAGCAGCGCCTCACGGAAAACGAGGCGAGAATGAAGATTAGCACCTGCTGTATCTCTTCGAGTCGCTTGAAACTGCAACATCGCGTGTATATCATGTCAGATTATATATTGCACGAGGATTCGGAGGAAAGGAACGGAATCAAACAAGAGTTGATCGTCGGTTGTCCGCCGTCGCGCTCCCATTTAAATTTAGGACCAGCCGGCGGTTAGGGTCCTAGAAGTACTCCATGACAATAATGGGGAAAAAATCCAGTCTTTCCTATGTATTTTATAATTGAGGCCAAAAAGCGCGAGTTCAAACGACGTATTAGTGAACCTCAGATTTACTGCAGTATAATGATATATGCTAGAAATACAAGTAATGTACACGTATCTCAGGCTCCGTGTCCATCCTTCTCAGAACAGGATTATCATCATCATGTCTTTTCCTTCTTCCCCAGTTTAAACCATGCTGTTGCTAAAAACAACACCCACGCTGAAACAATCAGAACCCCGCACAGCGTGGCAAACACTTCCCCTCGTCTAACTTCCTTCTTCGTTATTTCGCGATCTCTATCTGGTCTGCTCCGTGACCTTGAGCTAGTCGATGAATAGTGACGATGATGGTGTTCGGTTTCTTCAAGCAGCGGGCTTCTCGAGTCAACCAGCTGCGAAGCACTTCGTCGCGAAAACCTTCTAAGTAACTTCCGCACACCGGGTATACTAGGACCCGACTCCGATTCCGCTATGGATTCTGCGTTAGTGGGACGTCTCGTGTGGCCTAAGGCCAAATCTTGTTTTCGTTGCAGATATGCGAGAGCTAGGATGCCAACGAATTGTAGGATATTGAGGCATAAGAATACGTTGAGCAGATGTTGGACGCCGGCGTTGCTCGGTATACTGGGTTCGTAGTTCTTTGCAATGTTGGTGTGCTTTGTTGATGTGTCCAGGGAGAGGCCAGCAAGTGTCTGGAACATGGTAGAGCCGGTTTGTTCCAACTAGAATACATGATAAATATTCGGCGAAGGAAGATATTCGGCAGTCACATACACTTTTGTGCACTCCAAGCGCAGTGGATACATATTTGAGAGGCACTATCTTTGGAACGAGCACGACGAGTAATACTGCATCCCAGGTCAGAAATAGAAGGATCGAAGAATGAAGAGTGTAGCGCACAGGGTGAAAATCCATGACCAATGGCATATGTTACAATCCCAGGCATCGGCGATTCTGTCCATCTTGCAGGAATGACGAACCAGATGTAACCCAACATGGTGAGAGTGGATGACAACAGTAACAGTTGTATGACGATAGGACGATGCTTAAAGCGATCGACGAGAAACCCACACTAGAGATAATGTTAACTGACGTGTTTTGTCCAAGTTTGAAGAAAGCCTCACGATTGGGTATAAAAATACGCTTCCCGCTAAGAGGTATGAAGCCTGGTTTGCAGCATCTTCCTCGGCCATCCCATAGCGTTTTTCGATGATGTTACTAGTTCCAGATCAGATCCGGAAAAATATGACGGTGTAAATCTTGCTCACGCAGCAAGGTGGGTGAAAGGCGCCCATATCATGCCACATAACACATTAAGCCCAACATACCTGCCGAATTATGTCAGTTATATGAGAATAAATGGATAGGAATCCTGCTCACGCCCAGAAAACATCTCCCAGCTTGGTGATCTGGCGAATATGGACTTTCCGTTTAGCAGCGACCTTCTCTAGCGCTTGTGCCTCGGAGAGATTGCTGATAGAACGGCGGCGGGCTTCTTCGGTGATATCAGGTGCTTCCAGCTCTGCACCTGTTTCTTCAATTAGCCACTTCGATGACGCAACATAGATGAGGTTGACGACAACAGACAACCCCGCGAGGGAGGTCGCGACGTAGAACGGGGCGCGCGAGCCAAACTTTTCTGTAAGAGGATATGAAGTTCGTGCAGATATGAAGGAAGCGCCTTTCCCGGCGATGAGGCCAAAGGCCATGGACACTCCAAGTCCATGAGATTTGAAGAACCGGACTATGATGGTTTCTTGTACGACAGCTAAGGGGCTAACACCCAGGCCGAAGACGAACAATCCCAGTGTCATTAGCCGGACATTTCCCCAGATGTCTCCAACGAGCAATAATGCCTGGCCTGTGGGAACATGAAGTCAATATCCCTCGCTGACACGTCAGAAGACGATGCACTCACCAAGTAGGATGACCCCTGTTGCAAGAATGCTGGTAAAAGTAGTTCCAAGGGAACTCGCTAGGACCCCGCCCACGAGCGGCGTCCATGTACTATTCAGACTGTACGCCGCTATGAGCAATCCAAATTCGGTATGCGAGGTTCCAAGCTCGCGCCCCAGGCGGCTCTTGAGGGGCCCCAGGATATTTGAAGCACTACCACGTTACAGACTGCGTGAGGAAATGCACGGACTAAAATGAGAAACGCATGCGTACTAATGGCTTCCAACACTCAAGCTACATGCGCAGAGGAGCGCTATGGTCCTGACGAAGAACGCTCTTCGCCGAAGGGCGGCTGCCGAGCGCGGTGACGTCCGTTGGTCAACTACGGACTCACCCTCGCTCTCTGAGTCTGTTTCCACGGCTTGCCCAAGCAAGCCCTGAGGGTCCGCAGGCTCGAGGTCAGAGTCGGAATCGGTTAGCGGGTGTGCAAGCAGGTCGTCGAAGGAGGATTGTCTTAGGTTGCTGTGGGACTCGTCGAGCAGCATAACGGGCGCGACGCGAGTCCTAGGGGATAGGATGGGGTATGTGGAGGTATAAGAGAGAAAGCAGAGTTAGATGGACATGGGGTAACTTGGCGGATACCGCTGCCTGGCACTTTCCTGGCGGGAAGAATTTATCTGATAACTCACATGTTCGCCACGGCACGGAGGCAAGCCGGTGATCGGTCCTTGCCTTTAGTGGAAAATGCGCTCCTGACTGCTGTTCTTCGGACCCATCGGCCTATCCGGCCCTAGCTGGGCTCATCCTTCATGCCGACTGCCGTGTACATTGTCAACACTACTACTGCAGCACATATGTACAAAAGTATGCTACACGGTTACACTAGCCTTCTTGAGTCACCAAAGCTGCCACTATCACTACTGACCCTTCTCCGGCTCGTACATACCCATAGACACGTTGCCACCATTGTCAACACACACAGCCCAAACTCTGTCCAACCCAGCGCTTCTACAGTCAGTGACTGTCGACATCTGTCCGCCAGAAGTAGAGTCAAATTTGCTGTTGAGCAGAGAGAGTGTGTATCTGCTTACCGCGATATGGTCGCCCGGCCCGCGCAGTTACCGCCCGTGCGAGTATTGTGCATGACTCCTGCCGCTGTTCCCTGTGCAACGAAGGTTAACTGACAAAATACCCAAGAATCAAGGTCATACCCATAATACTGATGTCACAAGCAGCCAGCCAACGGAGCTCGCGATATTAGCCAGAATATGGCTGCTTCCGTCCACGAACCAGAGCATATACGTTGCAGAAAAGAGCGTCGTCCACGCCGCATTGAATAAGAATAGAATCAAGCTATCCCACATCCGCCTCACAATCAGCACCAGAAATAGAGCCATGGAAGTAGAGGAACAGCTGACAGTGAATGGTATCTCGCGCTCGGCCACGTCTTGCTCTCATTTCCTGCACTGACTAGGAAGGCCGTCAAGCCCAGCTCGGCCATGGCGGAGAAGGTCATCATAGCAAATAGAAACGGGTGATAGTGCGCTTTCACGAAGGACATCTTGCGCGGCGGATAATACGAGCTTGGACTATTGGAATTAGAACGCGGTAGTGTATATCGGCGCCGCTTGCGAAGTAGCGGGAGATCAGGAGAGGTAGAGAGCGGGGGTTGGAAAGAAGCAGGTGACAGTGGGTTCCTCAGCCGTGCTCGCATGCCAGAAATACCGCGCTCCTGAGCGGTTTCAAGCAGGGATGGGGTGTACGTGTGCTGCAGGCGAGCGGCTGAGAAATGGATGCAGGCATGAAGAAACAGAGTGGGATTGACATGCACCAGTCACGTTGTGTAAACATGGCCCGAGGAATGCAGAAGTGCTCAGTGGAACAGCTTTCTTTCCATGGCGGAATTGCCGCAGTAAAGATACCTACTATACACAAATAAGCATTTGACCGAAGAAGGGACAAAGTCGAGATACCAAACTATCCGCTCACCCCGTACACGTGTATGAAGTGAGGACCAGGGGACTACCAGGACGGAGGCGCAGTCCGGAGCACGTTGTTAAGAATCTAAGCACTACAAGTCAATTTTGAAATGAGCGCTAAACGTATAAAACCATCAAATCCATGATTGAGGAAATGAGATATTCGCAGGGGTAACAATGACATTCCGCATCCTAATACATAACAGCATCTGTGAAAAGTGACCGCCTTTGTGCTCATGCATGCCTCCGGCACGCGCGCAATAGCAGGCGGGCCTATACGGGCAGTGACTCAGGTCACTGTGCAACGCATGAGCACCTGCACTAGTGTGCAGGCAACGAGTGAGTTTCACTCGTCTGCCCAGTGATGGGCAGAATTCAAAATCGTCCAAGATATCGCTTCGTCACACTACATGGTCAATCCAGCCCGTGCGATCTGAAGGGCGCCCTCCTTCGTCTTGTTGCCTGCTTATTTCTTCAGTATGCTGCACAAAGAGAAAGCAAGCAAGCCCGAACCTCCGATGAATCCGCTGGCATGAATGAAGATCCCGCCGTCAATGCCGCTTGCCTTGGACAGTTCCTCATCCCGGAGGCCTCTCCAGGCTTCAGGGAGCGCCTTGCGGCTCTCGAAGCTCTCGGGAGAGACAGGGACAGCCTGGATACGCCAGTTGCCGCCAATCTCGTCGGGGTAGACAACATAGATGGCCGCGCCGGCCTCGATACCGCTGGAGGAGTCTGCCTCAAGCTCGAAGAGGTGCTCCTAGAGAATGTCACAATGTTAGAACCTAGTTCGTAAGAAAGAATTAAGCACACGCACCTTCCAGGGTAAGAACTGCTCAAAGAGGATGATCTTCCCGGTCGGGTCGAGCGTCTCCTTGCTCGATTTGACGGCGCCGATGAGGAGATCGCGCGCAGGGAGCCAAGCGTTGGCGTAATAGTTTAGACGGCCGAGGAATTCCTCGCCGGTGAGCTGGGAGGCTTTGAGGAATTGAGCCTGTAGGATGATTTTCTTAGTGTACGGAAAAGAGGAAAGTGAAGTAGGAAACGTACATCGACAGTCTCCGAATCGGCCTTTTGATTCCACCAGGGGTTAAGGTGCCCGACACGGCTGGACAGGTCAGTGCGGCTGCGGTACTTGGGCTTGACGTCGTTGGGGTACTGGGAGATGCCGTTGTCAATGGCGTCGAGGGCCTCGATGAACTCCTTGTACATTTTGAGCCAGAGAGTCTCGACCTTGGGGTCGTCTATTGGGAGCTGGGTCTTGTTGGCAATGACCTGCTTGCCGAAATGTCTGGTGGGTATAGGTGTAAAAACTAGGTGTGAAGACGGGGATTGGTATCACTGACTTGTAAACAAGGCCGGCAGAGGAGAGCTTGGTGTTGAAGCCGTAGCCAAAGACCTCGGTGAAGCCGCGCTGGTGGTGGTCGAAGCGCTGCTTGGTCTTGTCGTAGATGGCACCGACGTCGACGACGATGTCGCATGTGTCCAAGACGGTGGCATCGCGCGTGCGCTTCAGATCTGGGAGATGTGAGATGGAAAGTAGAGCTGGAGCTGGGGGCACTGACCCGCATCGCGGTAGGTGGAAGTCTGCTTGAGCAGAAACACAGCGAGAGCTTCATCGCAGTGGAAGGTGCCGTTGTGGGTTCCAATAACCTGTTGGATATTATTTTACCGTGCATGTGAAAGAATGTGGACGATCGAACCTTGGGCTGGTCCATTTTCTGTCGTTTGGGCTGGGGGATAGTATCAGGGGCAGTGGACATGTATCTGGTTAAGGGGGGGCGGAAGATGGAGAACGGATAAGACCTTAGGCGCAGGCTGGTCAAGGATCGAAGGAGCATGAAGACTCGGACTTTGCCGCACACGTTGAGATGCAGGAAGCGCGAAAAACATTAGACACATAAAGTACGTATAAAAGTCAATGAGGATGCTATGTAGTAGAGTCCGTAAGTGTTCAGAGGCATAATCCGTCCGTCCAATGCAAATGAGAAAAGAGCGTGTCAATCTACAGGATAACCAGCGCGCCTCCTAATGCGAAACCTGCTACACCGACGAGGAGCGCATTGCGCCTGAGTGATGATGCGGCAGCGATGTAGCCGTCGTTTGGCCCGTACGCGCCTCCGACGCCTGT
>JASFDH010002249.1:0-11520 GCA_036937195.1 Nidularia pulvinata | reverse complement strand
AAACGGATAACATCGCCCGGGCTACATCGCTCCTCTTACACACCCCCACCCCCCCACACCCCCCCCCCCCCCCCCCCTCCCCCAGAGCGGGAAAACAGGTTGTCTGGGACGTGGTTACATGACGTCTTGTTAGGTAACACGGGCACTGGGTATAATGCTTAACTGATCAGCGCAGCATCACTATCATTGTCCATGAGCATCGGATCCCGAGAGAAGAAACCGACACCGGTGTCATGAGAAGATCTTGCCTGGCTGGCGGTGAATAGTTGTGAACGAGACGAAAGACCCATCTGTTCCAGCGAGCACGAGGACGGTGAAGTCGTACAGATGGGCGTATTCCATTCTTAGCACCCACAGGCGTCGACAGCATGAGGTTCGAGGGACCAGGCCCAGCCGACGTCAAGTGTGGTTGGTCTCATGCCGTAAAAGAGAGAGATTTGACGCAATGGGAATAAGAGTATAGGCTACAGAGGGCACGTCCGGCAGGCTGGGCAACAAAAGGGGAAGAAGGATCTCGGGAGTCGGCCGCATAGCTGCGAAATGGGCCAGTTTAAACGCCGTGACATGTCTCCGTCCCGAGGTGACCACGGATTCAAGCTGGATTTACGAGTTCCAGAGGTTCCTCTTAGAAAAATTTGGTCGTATGGCCTTACGAGAGTCGTAAGAAGTCAAGCAGAGCGCGGCAGGAGAGTGTGGAAGACGAAAAGATAGGAGTGGAGCCATTCAAACTGTGGAGGTCACATAAAACGTTTAATTAAATTTGTCCCCGTTTGGTCTAAGACACTGAGTATTTGTTTGGCCGCCGTGATATTCAAATTCACCGAGAACACTCCAGTTCACTACAGAGTCCGAACTTCAAGCGTCGCCCGAAAATGTGGGTAAAATATAAACCTTTCTCTTATTTCTTAGAAGGGATGGATTTTATCACTTATAAGAAGTTGAAGAAATGTCTTTAGTTTATCTGCTGTCACAGTTGCGTCACCATGCTGCGCTTATTGAATTCGCAACAACGGCATTTACATAAATCTAGCACATATAACTTTTATTCTACTGCATAAATGATACAGATAATTCCTGACAATATAATCCTGTGACTAGAGGGGCACCCGAGCGACTGATAAAAATTGAAACTATTAATTTCTCATATGATAAACCTAGATATTGTTAGTATTAAAAATTCGCATGGGGGATATTTAATTATCTGACAGGGTTGATTTTTTTCACCCTTGCAAGTGTGCGATGATGTGGGACCGCGGGTGACAATGCATGTTTGTCAAGAGCGTGTTTGTCAGGCCATGCTGTTGCCAAACAAGACACATCATTAAAAGGAGATGAGAAAGCCAATCGCAAACTTCCCATTGCTAACCCGTTGGATGGCAAGGAGAGATATTTCAAGGAGAAAATGGCGAGTGCTTGATGACCTCAGAGCATAAATGAAACTCAGATTTAACACATACAGTACTTCTATAGAGCTGAAAGATGTGCGAAATGTCCTGACTCCTTTTCAAGCTTCAACGGGTCTGTTTCCTAAATGGTCAGATTGGTTTGAATAGAAAGAATAGAAAATTGGGGGATCGAAATTAACACTCTCAAAGTTCGGGAAGATCTGCAGTTGGTGAAAGTAAGTATGTAGACGGGAGAGGGATACGGTGTGTATATCGGCACTGACTCGGTGATCGTGTGAACAGTGTTCGTCACATTGTGACATTCGAAATTTGTTCATCATGAACACGTCCTCCTCGGGATGGCTAACCCTGAAATTGACGCGTTAACGGCTCCAACTTCAAAATTAATTTGATTTTGATTAATTGTGAATCTTTCTCGTGTTCTCCCCTTGCTATACATCAACTGTTACTTTCCTTTTTCTCTGTTTAGCACGCGCTGTGGCTCCAACTACCAAATACCCATCTGGCTACTTGACGGAAAACATATCAAGTCTTGTCTACCATGCGGCTCGTTACATACACGCTTTCTGGTCATCTGGTTATCATTTAAGGAACTTTTCTCATGGAGCGATTGATTACCAGTCGAGCTTTACTGGCATCATCGCGTATCTTCGAGCTTCATCAGACGGCACCTCCTATAGGTTTTCAGAACTCATAATAGGCGATCCTGGAATTACACGTCGCCGCCACCAGCCGCTATGTTTCCGCCCATCATTACTTTTTGGGCTATACGATGTCAACGAGGCTCTTCCTTTTCCTACGCGTTGTCGGGCAACTTCTGTCCGCTATGTCATATATTTGTCCAGAGATCAACGAATGCCGTTAAACGGGCTATGCATTCGGCGTCATGCATTCAGAAACTGGCCATCCGTTCTCTATTTATCAGACTCATCACGATCGAACGTTAATTTTGGCGCTGACAGGTGCTGACCCGTGGCTGATGAAAGACGGAAACTCGGAACAATGCTGTCCTCGGTGACGCAACATACATATAACATGTCCCATGATCGACACGCCACGCCGTTGCCTTAACTTGTTCTTTGATTTTCTTTTTGGCGAACATTCTTGTCGAAGATACTACCCCGTTGGTATCGCTTCATATGTTATCAAAGCTCCACTTTTTGTTGCGGGCCACTCCACTTCGACATCTCTTGTGTTACATGGGATGAACGCAATACGAATGTACTCTTTAAAAAATCCTTTTGGACAACCTCCTGAACAGTGAGGACGGGAAACATATAAATGCTCTCCATGTTCGAAGGATTCGGTACCTGAACATCAACATCTCTACCATGCAACTCAAGCTCTCTGCTCTCACCGCTCTCGCTCTCGCTACTCTTGCGGCCGCCACACCTCTGAAGCGCGATGAGTGCTCCACTGGACCCATACAATGTTGCGACAGCGTTGTCCCTGCCAGCAGCGAAGCTGCTAGCAAAATCCTTGGTCTCCTTGGCGTTGTTGTTCAGGACCTCACCGTTGCGGTTGGCCTGACTTGTACTCCGATCTCCGTAATTGGCGTTGGAGGCAACTCCTGGTAAGAGTCTCTTGTCTTTTATTTTATGACTACCATTAACAACGCTATATGAACAGCACTTCGCAGCCTGTTTGCTGCGAAAATAACTCCTTCAGTAGGCATTTCCTCACATTTTATTCCCTATTTTCGTATTCTGACTTGATTATTAGATGGTGTCGTCGCTATCGGCTGCACTCCCATCAACGTCAGCCTTTAAATAGTTTCGCGGAACATTATGACGAGCCAATCATGGCTGTTGAAATAATATCGATGAGACGGCTAAGTCTGCTATTTAGGTGATAAACGAGTGAAGAACCACAAGTAAAATACGCAAGCTTATATGTAAAATACGTAGCCGTTGTATACAGAATATAGAATACTAATTAAGGATACTACGGAAACTAGTGTCCGTCCACATACTAATACTGCTTGTAACGGTCCGATGTTAGCCGGACGTCCGGTATTTCCAACAATGGCTTTAATGCTTGGGCAGAGAAGCTGGGACAGGCAAGGCCGAGCAAATGCATCACACAGACTATGATAGGATTACGTAGCATTGCTGAGAATGCGATTTTGCGGCTCATGAAGTTGATATTTCATGAAGAAATCGATTCGTAACTTGTTGACGCTTAACAATTCTGTCTTTCGTCTAACTTTAGAGAAAAGTCACTATAATACATTCTTATTGAGATCTTGCATTCTATATCCTCGATATCGTTGCCAACGCTGTACTTTCACTAACTTCAGAGAACATTAATGAGGCCATAAGCAACCATTTGCTATGGAATGCTCGTCGGTCTGAGATTCTTGCTATACAAGTGTTTGGGACTAAAAAAATACAGATGTGTTTAACTACTTCCTCCATTCATGAGACTGTCACGATATTAGATAGCTCGACGGTGCTCATCGACCCCCCGAAATTCCTGTTGGTCCCTTCCCTCGAGTATCTACAACAGAACTTCCTTTGGTTGTATTCAATGTGCCAGCATTTGAGCTTTGGATACCCTCGCCTGCCTGCGCTGTACCTTTCTGGAGGATTTGAGTAACCACCTCGACGTCCTTATGTGTTCCGAAGATTGTATCCAGTTGTTGGTTCGATGCTTGGCGGAGAAGGCCTTGAGAGCCTTGACCAGAATGAAAGACAGAGAACGCTGTTGTTACCTTGTTAACATCAGGTATGAAACAGCAAAATGTGATGGGCATACAATCAACGATGTTTATAAGCGGAATGGTGCTAGAGTAAAGTGTTAATTCAAGGTACGGAGAAGCGAAGAGGACATGGAATTTACGTGTCTGGATGAGCACACGATCAGTTCAGATGATCTAACACAATCGAAGAATCAATACTGACCTCCGTCTTTCCACTTTTTGTACTAGATAAAGCACCAGAACGCTTAGATCAATCAGACAGAGATAGAGTATTGAAATGCGACATACGGCTGCGTCATCTGCAATAATAACGAGGTACTCGTCCGTGGACTGAGTATCGGGCTTGTAGATGACTTTGTTGACGCTCTTGGTCATATTGGGCGATGTAAATCGGGTATGGGAATGAGAAAGTGTTGCGAATTAGCGGATGGATGTAGAGGTGGTTGGTAAAGAGCAACCAACACCTCCGAATGGCCTTTATAGTCGGGCGCTTGTCTGCATGACGTCGCTCCCCCGCGCTCGGCTAGTTCCGGTTAGGCTCCGGCTCTGACGTCACGCGACACCCGTTGCCTCCTTGGGTGGAGACCATCAGAACTTCACATCGCCTATGCTGCACGACGTCGACGCCAGACGCGTCTTGACCACGATTCGCTGACCTAGACTCCAAATCAGAACCTGGTCCTCGACACCAAAGCAACTCGCACATGATCATTCACTTACCCTTCTCATCGAACAATGAAATTCTTGCGCAGTTTCTGGTTGGAACATTCGGCGCAGTGGTTTACTTGGTACGACGCAAAGTGCAATTTCGAACCAACACCTATGTAATATGGTCGAAATGTACTATTGTTATGACAAGCGTTAATATTGAAGGCTATGCTACAAACAAAACATGAGAGACGCCAAGTAGAAAGAGATACCTAAAATGAAGGTATGGGCAGTTCCACCTTAACACCTTCCAAAAATACTTGCTTCTGGCCTAAAACGCACTTCTCTGTCCCCGGAGCACGGAACGGACTCTAGGACCTATCTATTGTTTCTAATCGTATCCAATTGTACTCTATGCGCCGATTACCACCAGCGACTGCTCCCAGGTTTGCCAATGGTACTAGTGACGGTCTGCAGGTTGAAAGTTAGCGGAAGTATCATCGCAGAAAGTGTCTCACAAACCGTCCGTGAGCGCATTGAAAAGGAAATGCGGTTTGTGACAGCTGATACACAAGCCTCTCGCACTGCTCTGTGCTTAGAGAATCATTAAACATAATTGCACCTGGTCCCGGTGGTCAGACCTCAGTTAGGAAAGTAGAATACTGGGGCTTGCCTCGACATGCTTTAGAGTTGATCATGTCCAGCAATGCATGTGGACACCAACGAAGAGCTTTCACCCAATAAAATTCGTCTACATCCCCGTTCCACGGCATGTTAGTTTGTGTGGCTGAGTGTTGATCTGTTTGAAGTTGTCCCAGGAATGCTCTGATAAGATCCCGTAATTCATCTCCTTGCAGTAGCTACCAAGTGGAAATGGCAAACTTCAGCGTCGATCCTTGCATTGCCGAACCAATGTGACACTAACCTTTTCACTCACAACTTCAGGAATAGACTCCACGGACAACTGGATATATCCGCTATCACTTTCGATCCGCGAGACGGGATAGAATCCGCCTATTCCGTTATTGTCAGAAAGATCCGAAAAGCAAAATCCCCAATTCCGGAAAGCCCTTTGTACCTCCTTCGACTCTTTGAGCATGAGAGCCTCGTGCCGAGTCAGAAGTATAGGGCGAGGTGGCATAAGCTCCTTCGTTCTAACCCCTTTAGCTGTATCTCCGCCGTCCCCTTGACTGTGCAAATATCCCAAACACAGCTCTTTGAGGAATCGCTCCACCCGGACACGTTCGTCAGCTGCATGCTGGTCAATAAGGATCAAAGCTGAGGAAGCGGCGATCGACTCTCGGATGACTTCTCCGTCGGTACAACCTCCGCGCATGTCATCCGGCTTATCCGCGAGTAAGCATGCAACGAACTTCCGGTCAACTTGACTGACAATTCGCGCATGACCAAGGTCGTCCTTCGTGAGTCGATGAGTATGGCTATTGGATCCCGAATGAAAGGCACCCGTTTGGAAGTATTGTGATAGAAGCCGCCGCTCCGATCTATGACAGTCTTGTTGTCGATTATTAGCTGAATCCGGGGCCGATACTATCGGTTCGAGACCCGACGGTATCAAGGAGGGTATTTTGTTTTCTGTGATCGCGTATGCTTGGTTATACTGCGGAATAGAAATTTGATAACCCATCCGATGGTTTCGGTCACAGAACATAATAAACGTACCTGGAGGGCTGAAGAGAGCCAATCGGGGATGGACTGACCGTTCGAATTCCCTTTGTCGTGACTACACGCCCTGTGGCTGATTGTACGCCGTGTTTGGTCATTTGTCAAGGCATGCTCGGAGAAGTATTCACCCCGAATGGAATTTGGCTCGGCTTGAGGGTACGAATTGCCTGTCCGTGCATTCACAATAAATTTCTTGCTCGTATTCGGGTCAATCCAAACCACCTCTCGAGTTTCGGCATCCTAATAAACATTGAGTCAAATTAAGATAATATAAAGTTGTCACTGACCGTCGACGTATACAAAGAAGTAATTGTTTGAGCTGTATCGCCTGTCTTCTCATCACCTTGTAAGGAGAGCCTAGATAAATCACTGCAGGAATCCAATCCCATATCTGCAGAGTCTTCTTGATTGAGCTTCCTTCGCTTTCGCGGTGACGGTGAGAAACCACCGGTCATCTGCCCCTCGTCATAATGAAACTCCGGCGAGAATCCGTGCTTCAACAGGAAAGCGTAAATCGTGGATGACAAGAACGACAGAAGAGCGGATTTATTCTGTTGAATCGCCAAATGAGTCAACGCACATGCGAGGAAGTAATGACGAACCTCTAAATGCACTGTATTCTTTGACGGTTCCAAACAGTTATCGATCTCACTGGGAGGAATCATGATATTGAGAACGTAAACAGGCTTCTTTTCACTCTTACGCGGAGATCTTCGTACGGCTAAGTCCGGTACAGAATAAATAATTAGTTTGTAACACGAAAGACATACATACTGGAGCGTGGGAGACCCGTGTCCCCTCCTTCGTCGAGAGCCTGTCGAGTTAAGGGGAAAAAATGGGCTCTTCATGAGTGTAAAAAATATTGCGCCCTTACGTTTTTGGAAAACGAACTGGCATTAAATTTTGAATCGATGGCTTGGTGAAGGTCACAAGGCGTTATAGGATGATGATTGATATCTTCCCGCACGAACGACGTCAACTTTCGGAGCATAATTCACAGTTTGATGTACATACATAAGAATTGATATGCCTAAGAAACAACTCATGTTAAAATGAATAATTGTGTAATGTTCAAGACGTGTATGTATACCTTTGAATGGACACCAAAAAGGCTAATAAAGCCGTCGATTCGTATCAAGCCAAGACTAGCATTAATTTCTTCAACATGCTGAAATTGATAGAAGCTGAGGCCCCATAGATGGAATCAAAAAGTTGGTTGCTCACCTCTGTCAAAGCGCGGCCATACAAATATTTGAATGAGGATAAGATAGACGATGTCTGTGAATGACATGTATCCCAGACTATTAGCCAGGATTTCGGTTCGCTCTGACCTTAGGTATCCGAAAGGTGCGATCTTTTGAGCTTCTAGGTTCTCGAGCATGTTGAATATCTTCCAGGTTAAATGCCACATGCGGGAAAACGAGAGCATATGCTTCCATTTCATGGCGGACCAGTTCCCATGTTTTTGAAGACGATGGGTGCGCTAAGCGACGAACAGGAAGCTGTACAGAATAAGAGTGAGCCTTGATAAACGACTTCGGACATGGAGCGGACGTTGTAAAATGCATCGCGTATGCAAACGACAGTCCCTGGAGATTCTCTCCGCCAACGGACAGCCGGTCCTTTATAAAGAAGCTTTCCTCCCTGTCAAAGTATCAATCTCCATGTATGGTTGAGTATAGATAGTTGGACCTTAAGGATTATAGACCAAGTATCACGAGAGGTGGAAGTCCGAGAACAAATTTCCAGGCAGCAAAGTTCTGCGGCGGAGGCCAAAGCTTCAGGAAGCGCGCTAGATCTTAGCGGTGAATTTTATCCGCGAGAACGCGTAGTCCTCACCTTCTCCACGGAATCCGAATGTCGAAGGCGCGTTCACAGGAGCGGCAGCATATATTTTGGACGTGTCTAGATGTCGTAAGTTATTTATAATTCAAAAGAGAAGGAATTGATTTACTATATCTACCGCCGTCGTCATCTTTCCCTAGGAGTTCCAACCCTTGTTTGCTTATCCCAGAACCATCATCTCTAACCCAACATGTCCACTCTTCGCAGTCTACCCCAATATCCACATGAAGAGCACCAGCGTCGAGAGAATTCTGTAGCAGCTCCGATATAATCTGAGGGAAAGAAGACAAGGTTTGAGTGGAGCGAATCTTGGCGCGCGTAGAGCCTTTAAGTTTCTCTATGTTGACAATCGACATGGCCTGAGAAGTGAAAGCGTATTCTCAAGAAATAGTCATTATTGCAAGTTGGAGCGAAGTTCGTTCCCCATCAAAACGAACTTTCATTCGCAAAGCTCTTGCCAAATAAGTACAATTATGTGACCTAATCACGTCACTGCCAAACAAGCATAAATTAGCGTATTTACATCCTGAAAACGCCGAAGCCTTTTCCATCTCCATCCCAGGTCGTACTTGCGGAATTACCACTTCCTCGGAGAGCATTTTCGCGCGAAATCAGCCCAAGGCCAAGACCCACAACATCTCTGGTATCTGTAGGCTTTATGATGCCATCATCCCATAGACGAGCGGTGGAGTAAATTGCTGTCGATTGATCCTCTATCTCAGCTTTCAATTCTGAATGCTGCGCTGGGTCTCTGTATAATAGGCACATTAATTAAAAAACACGAGGAGTAAATTTGCCACGTACTTTGACACGCTGGTCATGACTTGAGATAGCTGTGCTGACCCCATGACAGATACTTTGGCATTCTAACAAAAATATTCTGAGCATGGCAACGAATAGCAAACAGGTAGATGAGGAAATCTTACAGGCCACATCCATAAGAACCTAGGTGAATACTATTCTCAAGTAAAATTTTTTGACATGCTTTCGAAATTAATCACACATACCGCTCGACCAGCCATTCCTGTAATAAAATCATTAACACCATACTTGGCAAGGAACGACCAACAGCTTTACCATAGTTACCCGCACCAAAGCTTCCACCGACAATGACTGTAAGTTTAGGAACATCAGCGCAGGCAACAGCGCGAACCATCTTCGCTCCTGTAACCGACCCATGTATTCAGATATCATAGCCTCCCAAAATTAAGGAGACTTACCGTCTTTGGCGATTCCCCCTTTCTCAGCCTTCGAGCCGACCATATAACCTTTGCTATGTGAGCCGATATTCCGTGACACTCACACCAACCGTACCTGTTACATTGACAAGGAACAGTAATGGTATCTTCCGCTGGGAACACAGTTGTATAAAGTGAGTCGCCTTCAGTGCCGAAGGCGAAAAGAGAATCCCATTGTTAGCAACAATTCCAACTTGGTACCCGTGTATATGAGCAAAACCCTGCATTCTCGACGTCAAATCATACCAGAAAATGATAATAGAGACAGAAACTAACAGTAATCATCGTAGTCCCGTATTCCTTCTTGAACTCTCTAAACCGGCTACCGTCGACGATGCGCGCAATAACGTCGCGCATATCGAATGCCTGTCGAACATCCGTCCCTACAATGCCATGGAGTTCCGAGGCAGGGTATAGAGGGTCTTCCGGTGTAGCATCAGGCTAGTAAAGGAGTCAGTTTGAGGATGAGCGTCGAGTCAAGGAGCAGAATACTACTCACAAGTGCTTCGATACTTCCAGCATGACCAAGGTCTCCCACTATACCCCGGGCAATGGCGAGTGCATGCTCATCGTCTTTGGCCAGATGGTCTGTAACACCACTCTCGCTAGAGTGCATCAAACCGCCGCCTAGAGTTTCCTCGTCAACCTCCTCCCCAGTAGCCGCCTTTACCAGCGGCGGTCCAGCGAGGAATATACGCCCCTGGTTCTGGACGATGATATTCTCGTCCGCCATGGCGGGAACATAAGCACCACCTTAGAAGGTACCCAGAATTAACAAGTATTTGTACGTATGAGAGAAAGGAGCAGACCTGCCACAGATATTCCATGCACTACCGCAATCTGTGGTATCCCAAGAGCGGACATTTGTGCCATATTATAAAATATCCGTCCAAAGTGCTCTTTATCCGGGAAAACATTAGCCTGATATGGAAGGGCAGCACCTCCTGATTCCACTGTTCAAATTAAATGACCTCTTGAACTAAAGCTCAATAACTGAATAGCACTCACCCACATACACGCACGGAAGCCCGTTCTCGCGCGCGATCTCCTGGGCCCTCAAGTGTTTCTTCACCGTCAAAGGATAATATGAGCCGCCTTTAACAGTCGCGTCGTTGACGACCACCACGCACTCCCTCCCCGCTATCCGGCCAATGCCAGTGATAATCCCCGCGCCAGGGATCGACTGGCCGGGGTACACATCCAGCGCGGCCAGCGGTGATAGCTCCAAGAACGGTGTGTGTGGATCCAGGAGGAGGTTTAACCTGCAGAAATACGAAGCACCATGAGCATCCTAGGAGTGAATGTAGTAGGTCCAAAGCAAGAGAAAGTGTCACCGCTAACCGTTCGCGAGGCAACTTCTTGCCCTTGTTCTGCATCCGCTCTGCAGCCTTAGATCCGCCGCCTTGCCGCGCCTGTGCGGTCTTAGCCTCGAGATCTGCTACAAGGCTGTCCATGGCGGCAGCTTTATCTGCGAAGTCGGGAGACGACGTAGAGATGAGTGAGGGGAGCACGGAAGCATGGTATGAACGCTGTTTGCACTGGCTAAATGTCCTAAACAGAGATCTCTGCAACACAGAGCGCATCTTGAGAGGTTTGGTTGTCGCACCTCTAGAATGGCGCGTCTAATGGCAGTAGCAGTTGGCAATGATATGTGGTTAGGTTCTGGGGGTCATTGTCGAGCAGTGCGGGGAAGTTGAAGGCCCCAACGAAGGTCCGGCGATCAAGGTCGGCCGGAACTTGCTCCCTTACATCCGGCGAGGAAATGACCAGATAGCATTCATTCTGTCTATCGATTCGATGTTATAACCCTGACCTCCTCGAACGCTTAATTTCCGCTTCGCATCATTGGCTAGTTTTTGCGAAAGATTAGCTCTTGGACCCCTTTCCAAAGTCTAGCACTCATGAAGACCTAGTGCCGAGACTACTATCATGATCAAGGAGATTCAAATTTTTTTGTATTTCAGTTGGTCTGCCATGAATATGCATTCTCTTGCCTCAA